>NW_019104573.1:748782-777985 GCF_001995035.1 Momordica charantia
AAAGGTGAACACTCCGACGATCAAGTCAGTATAGGTCGGATTCCCAGTTTAGTTCGAGGTAAAAAACATACCTGAGTGTGGAGTGAGGTCCTCTACTTATGGGTGGTAGTCTCGTTAATCTCGCGACGGTTACACCCGGTAATCTCGGGACTGACGGTTACACCCGGTAATCTCGGGACCGACGGTTACACTCGATAATGACGCCGCTGACAGTTGCTCACATCGGACCCGTCGAGCTTCCCAGTAGATCGGACTTTGACCAGGTCGCACCTCGGCCCTTATACTTAGCACTTTTCAATGCTAGTGGTGGTAATCTCGGCGGTTCGAGTTGGGCATGACTCATGAGTCATCTTGAAACACCAATAGCTGTCCTCCACGTGTCCAGGATATTTTCTCCYCCAAACACATACATTCATAATGTATAATAATTAAATAAGCAGCAAATTGGACTTGGTTTTGGCATCTTCAAAGGATATTGATTATATTAATTTAATATAAGAAAACTGGAAAAATAATAAAAACAAAAAAAAATGCAACCATTATGCTACTTAAACCTAAGATCTCTAATTTAATAGGGTATCATTAGCCACTCTAGGCAATGTCCCAACATTGTGTCTATTTGTGCAATCYGCGTGTATTTAAGCTAACGTTTCAACGTGAATTTTTTTTTCTTCTCTTCCACAGATTTTTAAACACAGCCTCGGGTTTTCTCCTTTAACATCGAAAATTCTGCTAAATCGTGGCCAAAAACCTCTGAATTCATCCAACAGGTACGACAAGGACTTACACAATGATTTGCAACATTAAATACGCAAAAAAACTGGGCCTTTACATTTATAAAATCAAATTCATTTGTAAATCTAAATGCAAAAACCAACAAACATCCAATTGCAAATCCCATAAACCTTTAACATCAAATGCAAAAGAAAACACTTCATATTCTGTGCAAAATTTCAACAAAAAATTCAAAACGAAAAACCAGACTTTGATACCAATTAAAGGGGATGTGAATCCCAGAGCAGAAGAAGTAGAACTCGTTCTTGAATTTCTTTTGAAATTTAAAACAAAGAAAAATATAAAACAAGGAAGGTTGTTGGATTTTACCATTGAAGACTCTTCGTCGTGTAATCCCAATGAGACAGCACCACTTGATCTTCCTCGCTATGTCTCTCAGTCGAGAATCTGAATTGTGGGATCCAATTGTAAAGGATTGGGAGAGTAAGACAGTTGATAGATTTTTTTAGCCTTTAGCATACATTTCGGGTTCAGCTTACTGTTATATTTATAGACAGCGAAAATCCTAAGACCATAAGAATATTTTATCGTTTTAGATATAGAATATATTCTCCTGAACCTAGGGAAAATCTCAATCCCATGAAGATATCTTCTTCTTTTTATTTAATTAATAATTATTAATCTATAATTAATGTAATAAATTTAATAAATAATTATTAATCTAATTAATAATTAATTAATTAAAATCTAAATATTAATTAAATAGATATATAATTATCAATTAATTATTTAAATTTTAATTAAATATCACATATTTAATTAAAACTATATATTTGAATCATATTCAAATGCATCTCTCTTGTATAACCTATAGTTTTAATATGAATCCAATTCATATTAATTATTTGAATGATATTCAAATATTTCTCTCATAACATATTATTTAATTATTGAATCTTTATTAAAAAATAAACTATATGTATAATGTATCATGATATACATTATATACATTCTCTGATATATAATTTGAACATTTCAAATTCTCTAAAAATATCGATTCTCGTTTTACCCGTTGTGAGTTAGCAAAGGGACCTAATGGACGTACAGGTCAAAAGCTCCAATGATACGAGGATAACTGATTAAACTCATTAACCAAATTAACCAACATTCGTTAACTATAGATCATTCCACTAAAGATCTGCAACTGCACTCTTCTCACTGCAGAATATTTCGTATTCATGGAAATTGACCATTGACGGTAAATCATTCCTTCACGAGTGCTCGTAACCTCAGTTTTGTCAAATTACCGTTTTACTGCTTAGTGACTTCTTGCACCTGAAGTACCACTGATTCTCTAATGAACAATTCAATTATGATCCGACCAATAACTGGAAGTCCCTCTTGGGCCAGTGAGAGGGTGGGACCCTTTTTTCAAGTCCCGGAGTCATTTCTTAAGAGAACATTCATCTACTTTCCTAAAGTAGGGAAGGATTGAATTTCATCTCGTGTAGTTACGTTCCCAACTCCCTACTCGGTTCCGTCTCCAAAATAGTAGGAATGTTGAGTCGGCAACCCGGGCCACTCTCACCCATACAAATCAAAGGACGAATCCTCGTAAACAGGAGTTCATAACTCACTCAAGATTAAGATCGAGTTACACAATCATCCTGTGAAATATTAATCTAAACAGTTAATGATGTTACAACTATTGATTAATGTTTCGCGGTCCGGTCTTATACAAACTCATTGTATAGGATACCCCCGCTCTCATGTCACTACATGAACGACCTGGATAGAGTCGTTTGTAACTATTACAAAACGGGTCGTATCCATGAGTGTTACTAGRATAAGGTACCCAACCTTATCCGTGTACTATAAACCCTTTAGATTATTACTGGAATATTATCCACTTTTATATCGAATATATATTATATATATACTGTATATCAAATATATACTGTTCCAGTTACATTAAATAACCTTGGATTTTACTTTATTGGAATATGAGTAATGCAAATAAATAATAAGATAACACTTTATTGAATAAATAATTTGTTCATAAATTACAAATACACGAGCTAAGGGCACCAAACCCTACATCTTCATCATAAAAATAATATTGGATTGGTGCTTGTCACTCAAGTTCTTACCGAAGAGAATAACACCTCTTGGAGTTGTTCGCTGTTGATTGCTTTGTCTGTGAATAACAAYATGGATGGCACAATTACTCGTCCCTATGGTGATTTACTACCTACATTGATCCGCAACAACCACGTGGTTATTGCTTGGATTCTAAATTTTGTGTACAAGGAAATATCGATCAACATCTTCTTTTCTGATTGGCTAGGGATATTTGGCTTGATCTTCAGGGACAATTTCAATTCAATTGAAACGAGTTGTTGACATTTTTAGTCAAGATCCGCAATCCCTAAGTCTCTATTTCACYAAACTCAAGACTACTTGGGATGAATTAAATAAGTACGACCTATTTGTACTTGCTCTTGCAATTGTGGTGGTGCTAAGTTTGCTTATGACTTTCTTCAATTCAAGTATATGATGAACTTGATAAGACTCAATGAGTCTTATACTTCAACACAATCTCATATCTTACTCATGGATCCACCTCCTCCTATTAACAAGGTTTTTTCTCTCATTCATCAAAAGGAACAACAAAGATCTATTCGCTTGATTTCTACTCCATCATCTGCTGCAAATTTTTGCTCTTGTAGTTCTCAACCTACTTTCATTGCAAAGTTCTTTGCTAAAGCGAATTCATCTTCTAAATCAAATAATCACCATGTGTGTACTCATTGTGGAATCTTAGGCCATACCATTGGCTGCTTTACAAGATTCATGGCTATTTGCTAGGATACAAGACCCAAGGTCAATGTAACTCTCCTATGTCTTCCTCTTAGCCTAAACATATCAATTATGTTGTATCTCAGGCCTCAACATATTCTTTAACACCTTAAGTCAATCTTGATGTTGTCAATTAAAGCCATCAATTACTTAACCTATTTTAGTCCCAACTCTTCTCAAATTCCACAAATTATAGCAAAGCCTCTGCCTCTTACTTGACAGGTAATCTTGGTTCTTGGATTTTAGATTATGATGCATCTGTGCATATATGTTCCTCAAAGTCTTTATTTGATACTCTTCATCATAATACACAAATCTATGTGAATTTACCAAATAAGTCTAGATTTGTAGTGGAATATTATGGTTTTGTACGACTTTATGCTGATATTATTCTTCATGGTGTCTTATATATCCCTCAAATTCCATTTCAATCTCATATCTATCAGCATGTTAGTGAGAGATATGCCTAATATTTCAATGGAATTTTCTAATAGATCTTGTATTCTTCAGAACAAGTGCACTTCGAGGATGATTGGTAAGTGTAACTTGCATTGAGGGTTGTTTCTGCATACTAGTTTGCCTATTCCCTCACATACAGTTTGTGTTTCTTCTCATGTTAATGTTTCCGTCGATATTTGGCATCAACGTTGTAACGCCAGCCCCAAGATTTTCAACATCCCAAATGAGGTCTGTTACTAAACCCAATCACTCCTACAATCCAAAAGAAGAATAGACTCCACTATGCTTCCGCTACGATATTCTAATGTGAGAACTCAACCTATACTCAAGCGACATAAAAGAAAAACAATTGTTAATTGCTTATGCTTGGTTGTTTTTTTTTCATTTGATCTTAATCCTAGCGTATTATATGAAGGGGATGTAAATCCCGGAGCGGAAGCAGTAGAACACGTTCTTGAATTTCTTTTGAAATTTAAAACACACAAAAATATAAAACAAGGAAGAATATTAGATTTTACCTTTGAAGATTCTTCTTCGCATGATCCTAATGAGACAACACCACTTGATCTTTCTTGCTATGTCTCTCGATCGAGAATCCGGATTGTGAGATCCAATTGCAAATGATTGAAAGAGAAAGAGAGTTGAGATATTTCTGGCCTTTTTCATGACTTTAGGGTTCAACTTAATCTTATATTTATTGAGAGGGGAAATCCTAAGACCATTAGGATATTTTATCCTTTTGGATATATGATATCTTTTCCTGGAGAAATCCCAAGACCATCAGGATATTTCTTCTTTTTAATTAATAAACAAATGAATTAAATTAATGAAAAATTAATTAATTTAATGTAATAATTAATTAATTAATTAATTTAAATCCAAATATTAATTAGATAAATAAATAATTAACAATTAATTATTTAATTTTGAATCAAATATCACATATTTAATTAAAATTATATATTTGAATCATATTCAAATGCATCTCTCTTGTGTAACCTATAGTTTTAATATGAATCCAATTCATATTAATCATTTGAATTCTATTCAAATATTACTCTCATAACATATAGTTTAATTTTGAATATAAATCTTTATTAAAAATTAAACTATATATATAATGTATCATAATATACATTATATACATTCCCTGATATATAATTTGAAGATTTCAAATTTTCTCAAAATCTTGATCCTCGTTTTACCCGTTGTGAGCTAGCAAAGGGACCTAATGGACCTACAGATCAGAAGCTCCGACGATACGAGATTAATCAATCAAACTCATTAATCAAGTTAATCAACATTCGTTAACTGCGGGTCACTCCACTTAAGACCCACAACTACACTCTTCTCACTACATAATATTTTCGTGCCCACGGATATACGACCATTAACGGCAAGTCAATCCTTCACGAGTGCTTGTAACTCTAGTTGGTTCAAATTACCGTTTTATCCCTAAGTTATATCTTGCTCCTTAAATACCACTACTTCTCTAATGAACAACTCGGTTATGGTCGGACCAATAATCGGAAGTCCCTCCCGGGCCAGTGAGAGGGTGGGGCACCTTGTTCAAGTCTCRGAGTCAGCACTAAAGGGAACACTCATTTACTCCTCTAAAGTCGGGGAGGAGTGAATTCCATCTTGTGAAGTTATGTTCCCAGCTCCCTACTTGGTCTCGTTCCCAAAATGGTATGAATATTGAGTCGGCGACTCGGGCCACTCTCACCCATACAAATCAAAGGAYGAGCCTAACAGGCAGGAGTCCATAACTTACTCAAGATTAAGATCGAGTTACCTAGTCATCCTATTGAAATTTAATCTATTAGCTAACGATGTTACAGCTAAAGATTAATTATTTCACGGTTCGGTCTTATACAAATTCATTGTATAGGATACCTCTACTTGCATGTCTCCACACGAATGACATGGATCAAGTCATTTGTAACTATTACAAAGTGGGTCGTATCCATAGTGTTACCGGGATAAGGTACCCAACCTTATCCATATACTATAGACCATTTATGTTACTACTGGAACATTATCCACCTGTATATCGAATATATACTATATATATACACACACACACACGATGTATATAAAATACATATTGTATATCTATTATATACTAATCCAATTACATG
Source organism: Momordica charantia (assembly GCF_001995035.1). Next base: position 754,977 of record NW_019104573.1, read on the forward strand.
ACATAATCTCAAATGTTAGTTTATTAGATTTGAGTTAATGCAATTCTAAGAAAAATATCAATAACAACTTTATTGAATAAATATTTGTTTTATGTTTACAAACCATGAGTTTATGGCATAAAACCCAATATTATAAACTCCTGCTTATACCTATACGAATGTATTCTTTGATTCATGTTTGGGATAATCAATGCTTAATAGCAAGAAAGATTTCRAGTGCAAGCGCACACCCGTCACTAATAGTAATGAGGAAATACTTCCAAGTTCGTCTTCACAGGAACTAAGTGTACTTTAAAAGTAGAGTGTACGTGATATGTTGGTTGAGTAATTGAGTTGATGGATAAAATGATGGAGAATAACGTAGGGTTTTGGTTTGGTTTACTGAATTGATAAACCCTAGCCCATTTTACTTTAAATTAACTAAAAACACAATACAGTTAGGCGCCATGCGCCTCCTACTTTAGAATGCATGATTTTCCTTCTTAACCTACATATGTCTAACTGATCTCAAAGTACTAAGTTYCAACCTAATATGTCTATTAGAAAAGAAGACTTAGTTGTATGTCTAGGCTACTTGAATGAAACCTTTATGTCTAAAATCTTCATCTCCTCAGTTAAATCAACTAATTGTAAGAAATAGTTCAACCTTTTTAGTATGAATTTGAAAACTCATTARTTGACCAAATTAACTCATTAACTTTTGAAAACAGCTTAATTGATAAAGAACTTATAGAAATCCTTTTACCCTTGCTATCCTAATTTTAAAAGATCGGCTRATTCTCCATAACCGGGCTAGGGAAACGAAATTTAGCTCATATTTATAATGTGAAAACATAATTTCATCAAATTATAAATTGAAGACATATTTAAAGAAGAAGATAATGAGAAACAAGTTGTAAAGCAAATGAACTTTATCCTTCTCTTTCAAGCTTAGGGGAGTAACAACTCGTTCAATTAAACAATAATGTGTGATTACAGGGATTATCTTGAGTAAAGACGTGGAAATGAGATGAATAGAAAAACAATGCTGGAATTTTATAAATAAAGGTGTTGGAAATTAAATGAAAACTAAACAAAACTTAAAGGAACTAATTTTTAAAATAAGAACAAGTTTAAAAATAAATCCAGAACTAAACTAAGCTGAGAAAAAAGCTTAAAATTGTGATTGAAAGGATGATGAAAAGAGTGGAGAATGTGCTGGAATTTAGTTTGTTGGAAGATTGAAAAATTTGAGGTCAACCATTGCTTTGAACTCGTYTGATTGACKAATTCTGYCGAAAATCTATCATCCCTTGCATGGATGACACGTGGGCCAGAGGAGAACTATTCAAAATAAGCTGAAACATGCATTACATTAATGGCAGTTTCAGAAGAAGAGGGAGACGTCCGACGTCTAGCATAACTTTTTTATACAAAAACATAAATTTTGTTATATTTTCAACTCCAATTGCTACCAAAAGTTGATATTCACATGTTTAGGCCATGATGAAACAGTTATGCATGAACTAGATAACAAACTAAGCTTTTGAACACTATTTCTAAGTAAAACAAAGATGAAAAGTACATAATCGAACCTTTTTTACCCTTGTAAACAAAGGTAATCAATTAACATGAGTGAGGGTGATGTGAATGATCGTCCAATAATAAGCCTTATGTTTTGGGAGCACATTCAAGTGTAGAACAGGAAATATTCCTACATAAGATGGAAGTCATAGTCTCTCAATATTTCTACATAACTGTGTATATAAGTGATTCCCTTAAAGTACTGGTTATGGGTTTGGATAATAGGGTATCCGCCTTCTTGACAGGGGTGTAAGCAGGTCGGTTCGGCTTGGTTTTGGCGCAAAACTGAAGTCGAACCAATTAAAATTTGTAAAATATAAAAACCCAAAATCGAGCCCCTAGAAGATAAAATCGAACCAATAAATCTGCGGTTTGTCAGTTTGGTCTCGCTGTTAAACCAATTGTATTCCTATTTTAAAATGAGCGACAAAACCCTGCCTCATTCTTCTTCATTCCCTTTCTCTAACGTGTTCCCTACCCCTAGTCTTCTCTGACAACCTCACTCCCACCACGACATAAATTTTCTAAAGGTAGCAACACGTTGCTGTTGACGTCTACTCCAAGCGGCGATTCGACGAGGACGTCACACACTAGATTGGAGAGAAGTGAAGAGAGGTGGAGGAAAGGGAAACTTTTATGATCCATTCATGTTGGGCCATCGCTATGTGGAATTTGCTCTTCAGAAAGAGAAGGGGAAAAATGGGGGCTCGGATCATGGTGGTGGTTGAGAGGTTGAGAGGAAGAAAGATAACAATGAGGAGAGAGAAAGAGAAATTGTGAAAGGAGAGAGAAAGGAAAGATAACAAATGTTGATTTGACCTTTCACATATTTTTTTCTTTGCACATACAAAAGTCAGAAAGTCAATGAAAAAAGGTATAATAATTGGTCAGGTTGGGTTTTATCAATTTTTGTAAGTTTGAACCAACTCCGACCGATTATATTTGGTTTATACTCTTAATTGAATTGAAACCAAAAATCGACCCAAGCTAGAATCGAACCAATAGTCGGTTTGTTCGATTTAATCAGTTTGTCGGTTGTCGCTTGCACCCATACTTCTTGATATCCCAAGAAGGATTAACCCATGATGAGGTCATGACAGGCTGTCCATTAGAGAACCAGTGGGACTTAAGAAGCAAGAGATGACACTATAGGAAAAACGRTATTGTCGTCCAACTGGTATCATAAATCACTTTGTGAAGGGTCAAATAAGTCGTTGCGATTATATGCGTGGACATAACTTAGCTACACTGCATGAGAGTGCAAAGAATGCTCACTCAAATTCCCTCCATTTTGTTCCCACAAGCGAGATCTTCGTTCCAAGAGGATAGCGGGAAGACCGGTGGTGGTGAAACGGATTGGTGTTCGTTGGTGATTCCTTGAAGAACGATTCTTCAAAAAGTGAGTTGTCCTTTTCTCTGTTTTTCCTTTTCTTGTATTGTGATTTTTATTCCTGAAAATTCAAGAACAAGATCGTCATTTACGCTGCGGGATTTACGTCCCATCAATTAGATCCACTGAATCAATGTATAGTGCATGCTTCCCAACCGGATCCATTCTGACTTCCAATAGTATATATATATTCCTCTTGGTTGTTATCCTACTCATATTTCTGCTCATCAAAGRGAGCACCCACTATGTCATTTAAATAAATCCATTTATGGTCTTAAACAAGTTTCTGGACAATGATTTGCCAAGTACTCTAATGCTTTACTTCCTATGGGTTTTCTGTAGTCCAACTCGGACTATTCATTTTTTGTTCGTCGAATTCTTTTATTGTCTTATATGTTGATGATATTGCTATTACTGKAGCTAATATTTATGATATCACATATGCACTAAACAACCTAAGTCAGTTTATATCTCGCCCGTGTACATCTCACTTGAAAGTTGCTCATCATATTCTTCAGTACACCAAAGGAGCTCCAGGGAAGGGTGTTTTATTTTCTTATTTCGCTTCTTTCTAGTTGCATGCATTTTCAGATGCAGATTAGAGGTCTTGCCCGGATAAGAGGTGCTCTACAATAGGTTTTTACGTTTTTCTAGGAACTTTCATGGTGTCCTAGAAATCAAAGAATCAGACTACAATTTCATAGTCTTCTACTGAGTGAGTATGAAAATACTTGGTTTCTTACTAGTAAGGAACGACTTCCTCCTTACCATCTTTTAATATTTGAGTTATTATTTTTCAAAAACGACTTTTTGTTTTTTGCCTTTCTCTCTCTTTGTTTTTAGATATTTAATGGTTGTAAGGATGAAACCAAATATTTTCCTTTGAGTGTAGAGTATAGAGTTATGGCTGTTGTCACTTGTGAGCTCATTTGGATTTCTAGTTTGCTATTTCATATGCATGTTTCTTTTACTCCATTTGCTTTGCTTTTTTTTTTTTGTGATAATCAGATGGACATACATATTGCTTTGAATCCTATTTTTATGAACAAACCAAACATATAAAGTTAGATTGCCTTTTCGTTCAAGATCGTGTGCAGATGGGTTTTCTTCATTTGCTTCCCGTTCGTTCTTTTGATCAGTTACCTGATGTGTTTACAAAGTCGTTGTTTGCTTCTACTTTGCAGTCTATTTGTCCAAGATGTGTTTACTCGATCTTTATCGTCSATCTTGAGGGGAGTATTAGAGTTTAACAACTAACTACTTTTGTTTTAGTTAGGTTTTTAGTTTTTTTTAATCACAATTTTAGATATTTTTTATTATGTTTCTTAGTCATATTGTATTTGRGACCATCTTTCCTTACTAATTCTGTAAGGAAAGTACTTGTAATCATAATCAATGAGAGAGTACTGATTATTTTCGCTCAGTTTAGTTTCTAAAACAATACGAATCGAAGTTTGATAAAGGGGAAGGAGAAAGAGTCCTCGGCCCCAGAGAAATTTTTTGTTTATAGGTTTAATTTTAGAACTTTTAAGTTTGGTTCATTTCATTCTAAATGCTTTAAAAAGTTTATAATACRTAATTAAATTTCAGGTCTTTATATTCCTTAAAAAGATTCTATTCAGTGTAGTTTTTATCATTAACTACACCAATTTAACACTCGTGTCACTAAATGATTGAACTTGCCCAAAATTAGCCATAATCTTTAAATAATATTGTTAGCATGCTACATAAGTATTAAATTATCAAAGTTCATCTTTTCAAAAAAAAAAAAAACTACCAAAGTTCATTTTGGGGAACTTTAAGACATAAAACTGAAATTTTAGGCTCTGTTTGATAACCGTTGTGTTTTTTATTTTATGTTTTTGAAAATGAAGCTTGTAAACACTTCCTTAACCTATGTATTTCATTGTTTTGGTTTCTATTTTTAAAAACATTTTCAAAATCTAAATAAGTTTTTACAAGTTTATGTGTGTGTGTTATTAATTGTTTTACTCTACCCTAACTACCMCCTAAAATCATGAGTTTTTCTTTTTTGGTTTTTTTATTTGTTTATTAAATATATACTTCAATATGCAACATGGTAATTTTATAGTGTGCGTCATCCTAAATGGACCATTTTTCAGATAAAAGTGTAAAATTTCAATAGTTACACATTTATGCCATTAGTATCTCCATAACTTACTTATGTACTTAACCCTTTGATAATTTTGAGCAAGTCTAAATTTACCTAATGAATTGAGTTGGGTACCCAAAATCACTCAAGCCCAAGTTTTGGGTTGGGTTCAAAACCACTCTAACTCAAACCTTTTAAAGCCACATTGGTCCCATGACCCAAATAAGAGCAAACATTCATGGGTTTGGTCCAAAATCATCAAGTCCCAAAACCCACTAAAGATTGTGGGAAACTCTATAAATAAAGGGAAATMCCTCATGTTAAACGGTCCAAAAAATTCAGAAGTTAGAGAATTTATACATCAAATTAAAGACGAAGCGTATAGAACTTTGAGCCAAGTTTAAGAACAAGTGTCCCAATCTTCAAATCAAGTTCAAGAAAAAGAATCAGAGAACAAAAACAATAGATTTAATTCAATGCACAACACATACAAAAAAATCGACTCTACTGTAGACACCGTATTTGGTCCGGCTCAAATTTTATTATTATTAATATTAATATTTTATTTTAGTAAATTTTATTTTAATTGTTTTCGTTAAAAACCACATCATTTACTTTATTATCAGTTTTAAGGTAAAGTTTTAGTTAAATTAAATTATAGATTTTGTTTTAAAAGAGTTTGATTTATTAAAACAAATATATATTAAACAAAAAAGATTTGCTTTTAACTCACGAATTTGTTTTGAATATTTGATTTTTTATTAAAAAATAAGATATAACGTGATTAGATATTAAAAAGTGATTTTGTTTTCTCGTTAAAGCAAAGCCATATAACRTGGCATAATTTCATTCCTCTCATTCCCCTYTTTTCTCTACCCTCCCATTTGTTATCGTTGGAGCATCGCGTATTTAAGAGAGGGAGCACAGCATGGGAAAAGGGACAGAGGGTAGACAAACAAAGAAGAGAAACACCATTAACATTTTTTCCTTTTTCAACCTTTTTCTCTCTTGAGTTTCAAACCCGAATTTTCTTTTTCTTTTACCTTTTTTTCCTTCCTTTTCCTTTCTTTCTCTACYATTCATCTTCTTCCTCCATCTTCTTCCTCATTTTCACTCTCAAGCCTCTAAAGCTCACACCTCTGGCGATCACGATCGACTCCATCGAACACACCGGTGTTACAGATCCGGCGGCAACTGTAGACTCCAGCGAGCACTTCGGCAACGACATGAACAGTGAGCTGATGATGAATCTATTCGGATCTACACCTCCACAACCTCAAAAGCAAATCCGGTGACACCCTGAACTCCTCAGTGGCTTCCCAAACGAACGTCATCAACCACTTCGAGTAGCGTCTTCCACACCAGTTTCCGGCGACCCACGATATTTCGGCGAGCTCCAATAAAACTACCTAGGTGAAAAGGTGGGTTTGAAAATAGAAAGAAGAAAACTAAAAAAGAAGAAGAGAAATTGTTTTAGAAGGAAACTTTTTTAAAACAAAAAATAAATATTTTGGGAAATTTTATTTTATTTTCTTAAATATATGTCCTTAAATTAATAATGTTTTAAAAAGGAAATTTTTAAGAAATGTCAAATTTTGTTTAGAAAAGTAAAGAAGGTTTTAAAAGGAAGTTTTATTTTTCAAGTTTTAACCATTAAAAATAAACCTTTTTAAAAAAAAAAAAGGAAGGAAGATCTTGTAATTCAAGTGATAAATAAGTTTTAGTGATAAGAATCATGGTGTTCCGCACGTCTCCACTGGACCTATYACACGAGCCAAGGCTAAGAAGTTTCAACAAGCATTCCTTATTCACGTACAAAATTGGATAGRCTCAGTTCAACCTTTATTTCAAATGCTGCAAAATAATCCAAGAGAGGACGATGTTGTGAAGGTCAACGTTTGCAAGATTGACGTTGTGCCAACATTTTAAAGATTCATTTGTTGTTTCTAAGTCATCAAATTTTGCTTGTAATTTTTGAGTTTTTGGTCTTCCAAATTATGGTTTCAACCTGGGAAGTTATTAAGTAGACCAATTGTGGTCATTACTACTTATGGGTTTTATTTTGGAAAGTGAAGGGTTGGGGGTTTCACTCATATAATGGCTATAAAAAGCCCCATCCAAGCTATGTAAAAGGCAGATTTTAGCTGAATGAAATTTGATCTCTCAAGAGACATTTTCTTTAGAAATCTCATTGCCAYTTCTAAGGTTTCTTGCAATTCTTGTGATAGATTGCATTTTGAGTCATTCAATCCAGCCTTGATCAAGTTTGATTGTGGAATGACTCATTCTAGAACAAGATCTCCATTCTTGCTTCTAGATCTTTGATCATAGAGGTAATCAATTTCTAGCCTTTCTCTTGGTTGATTCTAACTTGTTTAAGGAGGTGTTAATTTCTTTGATTCAAGGGTTCTTGCTCAACAAAAGCTTGGATCATTGGGCTGAGAATTAGGATTGCCTTATCATTTAGGAAAGTAAATAAAAGATTTAAAAGAATACAAATTTTATTCTCAAGTGCAAAGTCAATTAATATTTGTTTTTAAAATGAAAGATTTGTCAAACAAGTTTTTGGAAAAATGAATAAGATTTCATTTTTAAATAAGTTTGTTTTAAATAGGATTTTATTTAATAAGTTTTTTTAATACCAATTTCAAATCTAAAACAAAATTAAAGGTTTTCCTTAAATTTTCATTTATAATTTGTGTTTTTTTTAAACAAAGTTTAAAAATAAAAGTTTGTATTTTGAAAATGAAACCTAGTTTACATCATTAGGTGTTGGCATAGTRGTAGTGGGCTTGGTTGTTGAGATATGCAATACAAGTCGAAGCCCTTATATGTCACTTTAAATTATTATTTTACTTTTTTTTCTCATTGTTTTTTAAATAATTATATCGAAAACTCCCATGACTGAAATTGGAAACCTCCAATATTGTCGAGGTGATAAAAGTTTTCTAATGGCCTTCGTGCCACTCATACCTATTAATTCATATCTTATAACAAAGTGTGAATTAATATAACGTAGGACATTTAAATAAAAAACACAAAAGTTTTTTTTTACCAAATAAAATATTAGGATAATTTTTGACGAAATGTGGTACCGTTTTTGAATGGGTGTCGTAAGGTGCTAACACCTTCCTTACGCTTAGTCAACTCCCGAACCAAAAATTTTGTTTTCGTAGACCTTATCTTTTATTTATAGGTGTCCAATCACATCTCATAAATGATTGGTGGTGACTCCAAACCCTTATCTCGAAAGAGACCATTCAGGGGATGATGTCRACCGCTCCGCGTCGCGATGACGTTGCGACATCTACGAAACAAATTTATCCAGAAATCTCGTGTGAAAAAATTGGCACGCMCAATGGGACGAAAAATCTATAAGTCTCATCCATTTYTTAAGAATCAAGTTTCTTTTTTTAAGAAAGAAAGAAGAAGCAATGACATCCAATTGGGGTTGATCACCCGTAGCCACTCCAAAGAAATTGATCTAGAATAAGATAACCCCTCCTACTATTGTAAGAAAGATATTAAAACAGATGGAGAAATCCTCTCAAATTGGGGTTGTTATCAAGGATAACTATTTGTTGAATGAGTATATTGCCTCCTCTGTTTAGTTGAAGATAATCYCATAAATTGATGTGATTTCTATCATGATGGCTGATGCAAGCATCACGGAAGAAAGTAAGGTTGAAATGGAAAAGAAGCTCATTGCTCTGGTGAAGACAGTTGAAGAAAGAGCTTACGAAATCGCTTCCTTGAGGAATCAGATTGAAAATTGGTATGTTGCCGACTGAAGTAAAAAAACCATTTCTCTCAAATTAAATGATAAGGGGGAGACCCTCAACAAGAAAACCAATTGTAATATTTCACTTCAATCGCTTAGTTGTCTGTTCAGCAAAACCAATAAATGATCACGAATACCATCGGAGCGCAGTACGGTGGAACCACTCAAAGATGCTTTTGTATTCTAAACCATATACCAAGAGGATTAATAATATGAGAATTCCTAGTGGATATCAACCACCAAAGTTCCAGCATCTCGACGAGAAAGGCAATCTCAAGCAACACATTGCTCACTTTACTGAAACCTGTGAAAACGCTGGTATCGGAACCGACCAACTGGTTAAGAGTTAGTTTAGACTCATTTAATTTATCGGTATGGTATACCTCAACGAATTGTCACTAATAATGGCATACAACTCTCCAATAGTCTGGTGGACAAATTATGCAAAAAKTTTAGCTTCAAACAATATAAATCGTCTATGTATAATGTTGTAGCAAATGGGTTGGCATAAGCATTCAACAAAACATTATGCAACTTGTTGAAAAAAATGGTCTCCAAGACCCAAAAAAAATGGCAAGAGAAGATCACGTGAAGTTTTATGGGCTTATCGAACTACTCATCATACTCCTACAGGAGCTACGCCTTACTCTCTGGTTTATGACGTAGAAGTTATCCCCCAATTGGGCTTAATCAAAATTTTGAAAAAAAAAAACTTAAAACAATTGATAGAATTTTCAATTTGGGCCGATTATAAATTTTACCAAATTTAAAATTTCAATTTGGGGCATATTTCAAATCTGCCCATTCAAGTCAAATTCGAATTAAAAAGGAAAATTTTATTTGAATTCAAAATCTCCATTGAATTTTAATTTGGGCATATTCCAACATTTTCAAACTTTTATTCGAATTCAAAATTTCAATTTGGGCATATTACAGATTGAAATTTGAATAAAAATTCAAATTCAAATTTTAGTCCAATTCGAGTCAAAATTTAAATTTAAAAAAATCTACATGAATTCAAAATCTCAGTAGAATTTTAATTATATTCCAAATTTGTCAAGGTTTTATTCGAATTCAAATTTGCAATTTGGGCATATTCCAAATTGAAATTAGAGTAAACATTCAAATTCAATTTTATTCCCGTCCAAATCAAAATTCAAATATAACTAAAAAAATTCTATATAAATTCAAAAGATGCATAGAATTTTTATTTGGGTATATTCCAAAATTTAAAATAATTTATTCAAATTCAAAATTTCAATTTGGGCATATTCTAACTCGAGATTTGAGTAAAAATTCAAATTCAATTTGTATTCCAATTCAAGTTAAAATTCGAGTAGAGCCAAAATAATTCTATTCAAATCTGTTAAATAAAAAATTTATAGCTACAGCTGAATAACCATTTTCTCTCTCTCTCTTTTCTCTCTCTATCCTCTCTCTCTTACCTTTTTATTTCTCTTTCATCTCTTCCCCCTCCTTCTCCTCCCATTTTTCTCTCGTCCTGCCATTGTTCTTCCTTTCCCCTTCGATTTTATTTTCTCCCTCCCAAACACCTATTTCACAATCGCCCTCACCATCTCCTTTTTCTTCTATTTTTCTTCATTTAGATTATACAGGATCTTCCACCTTTATTTTTACGCTTGGGTTTTACGAAACATCTCTTTCAGATATTCCAAATTTAACTTTAGAATTTCCAATTCTCGCTCGTATCCCTCTTTMTTGCTGAGATTTGTCTAGTTCGTTCAGATCTATCTTGTTCTCACTCTCGATGCATTCTCCCTCTCGCTCTCTCACTCTTGGTGCTCCTCTTGCTCTCGGCCAGAGATTTTCCATGTTCACTACCCGAGAGTGTTAAAACAAAGTGAAGTGCGAAATCTGTGCAAGGAGAGATAAATTTGTTATACCAGAGAGAGAAATAAACGAAAATTGAGGGGGCCAGCGAGATAAAGGCATTGTTTTATTTTTCCCCTTTCACATCATGTGATTAAATTTTAAATTATGAATGGACGAGTTGAAAAGCGAGATTTTAAGGAGAGATTATAGACTCAAGGTTTTTTTTTAATTAAATTATAAATTTGATACTTTCACATAATTTGATTAAATTTTAAATTATTAATGGAACGAGGGAAAGCAAGATTGGAGGGAGAGATATTACACTCAAGATTTTTTTTTTTTGTTCACAAAGTTAATTAAATTTTAAATTTGAAATCCAATCCTAATTAAAAACTACGAGAGATTAAATGAGAGATTTATTTTCTATTTGAAATAATTAGTTCAAATAATTACTCTTGAGGAAGAGAGAAAAAATCAATAAAGGAAATAAATTTGGATTAAATTTCAAATTTAAATAGCAATACCATTCATGAATAAAATTAAGGAAATTTAGGAGAGATTGAGATTCTTTTTCCCTCAATCCCAATTTTCAAATTTTTAATTAAAAAAAAAATATGTAATCTATAGATTATTTGTTAATCATTTTGAATTTTAACTTGACCAAACTGTTTCGAAACTTATTTATTTAGTTCAATACTGACTGATTTAATCTTGTTTATGATTTCATTTAAATTAACTAAATTTTATTATTATTACTATTATTATCTTTTAGATAAACGACGTTTTATTTCAAAACATTTGAAATTATTCACTTTTRTAAATTTATTTAATGATTGAATTGATCAACATTCATTTAAAATTAATTGAATGATTTAGGAAATTTATTCTTTTTATAAATAGATTTTAAGAAATTAAATTATTTGACTAAATAAATTAATTAATGGGTCCTTAAAATTAATTGTCAATTAAATCGTCTTTCTCGCTCTCCCTCAGTTCTCTCTCTAGCTCTCCCCATCTCTTCGTCGGCCTTGATGCACACATAGAGGTCATCGAATCATGGAGGCTGTTGGTTTAAAAAAAAACATGGAATGGAATAGGGGTGGAGGCTGATGAAGGATAAATATGAGAGATTTAGGGTTTTTTTATAAGTAAATTGTTGTTTGTGGTGAATAATGAAGAAAGAGAATAATAGTAATTAGAGAAAAAAAGAGAAATAGCGAATATGGAAAAGATAAACCTCAAGAAAATTGAATGAGAGAAAAATACCTATAGTTGCAAAGAGAGAAAGAGAGAAAAATGAAAAAATAGAAGAAAATGAGGAGAAAACAAAGAAAGAATAAGTTAATTGAAAAATAGAGAGAATTTCTGGAAAAAGAGAGACAGRGAGAGATAAAAAGAGTAAATAAGGGAGAGAAATCTAAAAAATTAGTAGAGGGGCAATGAGGGTCATTGGGTATCCAGGTGATAACACCAAAAGATTAGGAAACATCAATCTTGAAAAATGTGGTAAAAATTATTATTGTGTTGGGAAAATGACTATTCAATTCAAAAACCCAAAATTTATTTGACACATTACGAAGAATCGAAACCATAAATAAATATCATATGTTTTGATACTAAAATATTTTTTAAATTCATTCACAATTATGTTTGGCATAAATTTCGAAAATGAGCATTTGGACAATCATAAATGTCCACGTCGTTATTGACAAAAATATATTTTATTTTTGGTCAATTATAAATTAGTTCTAAAATTAAAATTAAAGACAGAAAATGATAATTCTCAAATAATTTCATATGTTTCCCATTTAGACTCTTTGGATTGGTTTTTGTTGGATTTTTTTTAATAATGTTAAAAAATAAACTTATTTTTAAAATAATGCAGTTTTAATCGAGAAAAGAAAAATAATACAAATTTACAAATTTATTCCAGAAATAATGATGGAGTAATTTGGGTGGGGCTTGGTCGTCTCTTGACGAGATATGATCGTCTCTTCAGGGTACGTGGCGCCACATCTACTTTTTTCTTTTAAATCAAACATGGGAGACGACGACCATGTAAGCGCGAAAGATGGTCGTCTCTTTGTGCACCTGTAGTGTGGTCGTCTCTTCAAGAGACGACTATCCCTTCTTAAACCTAAGCCTACCACTTTCTTGTCTTTTTGTTTACCCCACCCCACTGTGTTCCCCACTCCACTACCCCTGCCGTTCCCTCCTCCGCCTCTGTCGTACGACGTTGATAAGTAGGTGCTGTTTTTTTTTATATATAAAAAATCTAACTAAACAATATTCCTTGTTTTGTTTTTTTTTTTAAGATTTTTCGGGACCACTACCACTCCAAGGTATTTACATTTTGTTTTTATTTTTTATTTTTTTTATTAATATGCTACTTTATTATTTATTAATTTAATATTTACGAATATTTGTGAATGTTAACTAATTTATTAGTTTTTATTTTTCAATGTAAATTAGTTTTATAATTTTATAAATTGATTTGAATTAATTGTTAATTTAGTTAATTACAAGATTATACATTACATTTTTGGTATTATAATTAAAATTTGTTTATTTAATTAGTGTTGTGAGATGTAATTRTTATTTATATCTCTTTTATTTAATTAGTTTATATATCATGAGTATTTTTTTATTAAATAAATTTAGTTATTATAAGATTATACATTACATTTTTTGTATTATAATTAATATTTGTTTATTTAATTAGTGCTGTGAGATGTAATTGTTAGTTAATATCTTTTTTATTTAATTAGTTTATATGTCATGAGTAATTTTTTTATTAAATAAATTTAGGTAATTATAACATTATACATTACATTTTGGTAATTATAATTAAAACTAGCTTATTTGATTCATGTAGTTAGATTTAATTACAACTTCATTAAAGATATTTTTTTTCCAATTAAGGATTTAAATGGTAGTTAAATGTTTGGCGATTGTATACGAATGAATGTACTATTGATGGTTTAAATGATGTTTATTATGATGGACTGTCAAGTGGAGGTTTTACTGTGTATAGTGGTATTGAGTTTGAACATTTTGTTTAAATGATTGGAGTGTCACTGAACATAGATATGAGCAGAAATAAATTAGAACTTGTCTATAGACACCTAGTCAAACACTATCGAGATCAATTAAATACGCTCTCATTTCATTAGAGAACTAGAATGCACTGGATTTAATATTCACAATTGCACTGTCATGTCCACGATTAATGGAATTACATGTGAATGTTAGGAATATGATAAATGTCCCATTGGACCTCGAGGAACCCAACCAATAGCTTGAACATAGTCAATGCYTTGATCCTGAACTTGAGTTAGTTGTGCCTCCAATGACTGATTTAGATAAAGATATCGATTTAACTGYTGATAATAGATTTATAGAACTCAGGACAGCAACAGATGATGAGTTTGATGAATTAGATCTCGAGGATGAACATGACATCCCTTCTCRAGCATTTAATGACATAGCCAATGACATGGTTAATTTTACTGCAGTACACGATTCTATTATTCAACCAGTGACTACTGAAAATGATATGTTGTACAAGGGGGTTCATGTGTAATGATAAATAAACTATGCAACATATCGTCAAACGTTTTGCTGTAAAGAGTCACCACCCTTACGAAGTTGTAGAATCGACACCATCTAAATGTGTAATTAGATGTAAGAAGTGGCAAGATGGATGCAAATGGCGACTTCGTGCAATTCTTAATAAATCTTATGACGTATGAGAGATTACGAAGTACGTAGACCAACATTTTTGTGTGAACTCAGAATTCAATCAAAGTCATTGTCAATTAGATTCGAATATGATAAGTAGAGAATTTTGTGATGTAGTGAGAGCTAATCCTTCTACAAGTATTTCAACACTTCAAGATTTGATCAAAAGAAAAATTTGGATATCATGTTCCATATAGGAGGGTTTGGGAAGAAAAAACAAAAGTTTTAGCTCGCATTTTTGTGATTGAGATGAATCATATCAACATTTGCCAAAGTGGATGTACATGGTGAAACACACTAATCCAGGGACAATTGTCGAATGGAAAATTAAGGATTATGGAAAACCAGGTAATGACATTCTCCATTCTGTATTTTGGTCATTTGGTCTTTGCATTGTAGTCTTTCAAAATTTTCGACCCATGCTTCAAATAGATGGTACTCACCTATATGGAAAGTATAAGGTGAAGTTGTTGATTGCAACATCGGTCGATGCAAATAGACATTTGTTACCTCTTGCTTTTGTCATTGCAGACAAGGAGACTCGTGAGAACTGGGGAAGGATTTTAAATAACCTAAGAAAAGTTGTTATGCATGAAGAGATATGTTTGATTTCAGACCGACATGGGGGCATTATCTCTACTGTTAATAATCCAGATAATGGTTGGACCAGACCTAACTCACATCACTGATTTTGCCTACGACATGTTGCTAGCAACTTCAACCATAAATACAAGTGTAAGCAATTGAAAACATTGGTCTATCGTGCTGGTTCTCAATTCCAAGTTTGGAAGTATAACAAGTACGTGGAAAAGATTTAATTACTTAGTGGATCTTGTATGAATTTCTTCCGCAATATTGGGCTTGAAAAGTGGACCCTATCACATGATGCTCGGTTTAGAAATGGGTGGGTGACGACCAATCTTTCAAAATGCATTAATGGAGTGTTCAAAGGAGCTCAGATGTTACCTAGCATTGTATTGGTGGAACTTACATCTACTGATGCGTAATATATTTCGAGAAGCGGCGGGAGGAGACAAGAGATGCTTTAAGTAGAAATAAAAAATCCACAAGGCATTCTTTAGTTTGTTGTTTAATTAATGTTCTTTACTATATAAATGTTGTTAACTTACATAATCATGCTGAACAGGTATGCTTACGATAAGCTTGTTCAATGGTCGACGAGATCCACAAAATACACTGCAGTCAATTATGATCGAGTCGTCAGTGTATTTCATGTGAAAACATAGATTCATTCTTACAATTCAAAAAGAGGGAACATACAAATAGTGAGAATAACTGCCCAACATTCATGTACATGCAACAAGTGACAAACGTATGACATGTCATGTTCTCATTTAATGGCAGTTTGTTCACACTTAAACTTTAACTACAAAGACTATATCGAGGATTGTTACAAGCTTTCAAAGTACGGTGAGTCTTACGCTCCTCAATTTGAGCCCATCCCATATGAAGATTCTTGGATTGCTCATCCAAACATGCATATATTGCATGCCGATCCAAGTTTATTGAATTTGCCTGGAAGACTAAAGAGTTCACGTATTTTAATGAGATGGATGAGAGAGAACGAAGTGCTCAACAAAGATGCGGCCTTTGTAATCAACTTGATCACAATCAAAGAAGTTGTCCTTCAAGGCAACGAGAAACACTATCATAATTGTTGATGTAATTTAAAATTTTAGTTGGAATCATTTATGTTACTTTTTTCTTGTCAATGTAATTTCTTTTTATATGAAYTGAATATGGAGTTAGAATTATCTATGTAATATTTTTTGGTCAACATAATTTCTTTTTATGTGATTGTAATTTTGCAGTTACTATTGCAATTTGATAAATTTTACGATGAATCTTGTTTTACTCAAATAATAATTTGATTTAAGTTTCCAACTAATGATTATATATGGTATCATAATATGAAACTAGATCCAGGTCGTACTGATCGATCTGTATTGTATGTCCAAGCTCAACATCGATCAGAATTTGTTTGGCAAGGACAGTGTAACGAAGAGTTGCACTGCTGACGTAGAGAGGCAATAATCGTTCCATCCCGCTGCATCCTCTAATTGAGCTTGCATTACATGCTTCTAGATTTTACGGATTTGCCAGATTAGAATTGATCCAATTAGATTGACATTTGATAACCGCGCTTGTAGAATGGTGRAAGCTAGAGACTCATACATTCCACATGCAGGATGGTGAACTTACTATCACTCTACAAGATGTAGCGGTGTAACTTGGGCTACCAGTAGATGGTGAGCCCCTTACTGGTCTCATTGATTATGATTGGAAAGACACCTGTCAAGCATTACTTGAGGTGACTCCAGATGATCGACACATCAGAGGATCCAGACTGAGTTTACCTTGACTAGCTTCTCAATTTCGTAACCTGAACGATGATGCAGATAAGGATACTATTGCCAGATACGCTTGTGCCTATATTATGYCGTTTATCGGTGGTAGCCTATTCATCGATAAATCTAACAACTTGGTGCATTTGATGTTCCTCCCACTCATAACATATTTCGAGGTAGCTTGACGTTTCAGTTGGATTGGAGCATGTTTAGTATAGTTATATAGAAATTTGTGCAAAGCGTCCCGCTCTGCCTCACGTGAAATTGTCGGTCCTATTATACTTCTTCAAGTATGGGCTTGGGATTGGTTTCCAACGATGACTCCATAACGTCGTCACATCTCGGATCACAAGCTCATGGGTCGACCATTAGCTGTCCGGTACGTCGATATAACTATTGAAATATTTTACACATTTAACCTATAATATTATTGTAGATGGAGTGATCAATTTTGTGTTACAAAAGTATCTACACATGTTTTGATCCAATATAAATACATGTTCGACCTCTTGTCTCCAGGCTTGGTACGTGTTTAATTGTTTGAAAYTATAAGTATTTATTGATATACATTTAATTATACATTTTTACATTACTATTTCAGATGATCTGGGAGCCATATACTAAGAAATTTGCAAGCCTACCTGCCTATTGTACCAATGGACATGACGTATAGTASACCGTAAGTCCACTCATATGCTTTCATGTAGTTGCATGGCATCAGACAGATAGAGTTACAAGACAATTTGGTATGAAACAAGCAATTTCGGAAGTGCCCCAGCTGGGAACCAAGAATACATGACATAGACATTCGGGATARCACATGGAAGGATCAAACTGCACCTTATGTGGCGAGGTGGCATGTGCGTAGAGATTTTATTATCATTAATCCTTCCGTGGACGATGATGGTGATTGCGATCCAGATTACATGAGTTTGTATTTATCCATCACTAGGCGATATATCACTCGAGAAGGAGCAACATTTGGTGTTACGGTATAATTTTTAATTTGGTTATATAAAATATTCGAATTTAAATATATATTTATTCAATTTTATTTTTTTCCATGTAGGCTGCGTGCTTTGAGCAATTAAGTATTATCTCGTCATGGGAAGATAGTAATAGGTTGTGTAACGTTGGTAGGAGACATCTGAAAGCCTTCATCAAATGTATAAAGTGTCTGCTCCTGCTCGTGGCTCTAGATGTGGAGGATGTCATTAAGTAGATTAGGATGTCCTAGTAGAGCTTGATGATCATGTACCTGAAGTTATTTATCATAACGTCGAGGACGTTCCAATGTTTACACAGACAAGGATGATGCTGGTCCGTCCATGCCTATGGTCATGATACTGACTCCTAGTTCTAGTCTGTATCACACACCACCGTTGCCACCACAATATGGTCATGGAGGCRGCCATGAACGTGGACGTGGAAAGCATGGACAATACCTTAACCCTACAGATGATCGAGACCCTATGGAGGATCAAGAGACACCAACGGCTCGACACCAATAGTTTGTCGTCAGCCACATCATAACCGACAACGTCTCCATTATGGGACGGATTAGATGGGTAGGCTGTAAATTGACATTAATATTTATTTTATTTTTATAAATGTAAAACATTATCCTCCATTTTTTTATATCTTTTTGATTTGAACTACAATAGAAATTAATATTAATGAAAAATAAAACATAAAATTTTATTTATTGATAAATAAATTTAGTTAAACAAAATTTAATGAAATAAAAAAAATATCTAACTTTTAAGAAGAAAATGAAAAATTAAAGATATTAAAAAAATTAAAAATAAAAAGATAAAATCAATTAAAAATAAATTGTACCAAGAGACGACCATGTCGTGCCCAAGAGACGACCATATTTCACGCTTACATGATCGTCTCTTCAAGAGACAACCATGTTTGATTTTAAAAAAAAAAAGAGTAGACATGGTGCCACCGTGGCACCACGTACCTTAGTCGTCTCTTCAAAAGACGATCAAGCCCCACCAAAATTATTCCAGCATTATTTCTGGAATAAGTTTGTAAATTTGTATTATTATCATTTTTTCGATTAAAACTGCATTATTTTAAAATAAGTTTATTTTTTAACATTATTAAAAAAAAATACGTTTTTGTTTAGTTGAATTGTGTCACATGAAAATTAGGCCTAGATAAATAGTGTCTCTACCGTAGAATCATGATATCAAATCTCTTCTTCTGCATACTTTCATTTTATTTGGCTTCTTATATATATATTTTTACATTTTTTACATTATTTGAATTTTAGTTTATAATGATTTAGCCTATGTAATTTTCAAGACTACATTATATCACTTTTCCTTTAAAAAAAAAAAGTTAGGCCTACACTTAAATTAATTCAAAAATCCATTGGGTGGTAATTTGGCTTTGGCTCAAAGCTAAAATTATGAGATAATATATTCGATGAAACTTATTTTCACAAATGTTTAAGAATTTTCATTTTTACATTTTTAGATTTATGGATTTAGAATTTTTCTCTAATACCAAATTTACCCTTATTTGTGGCATTTATATTTATTATGGTTAGTATTTTTATTTAGATTTAAAAGACTTAATGTTCCAAATTTGATTTTCTAAACCTTTAATTATTGTGGGCCCCAAATCAATAATTTTTATAATCTCTTAATTTACTCTTTGATATATTCTAGTGAAGAATAAAATTTATTATAAAAAGATTTACCCATAATGTCATTCCAATTTTTTGCTAGATTTAACTACATTTCAAATTCAATATTTTGCTTAATCAATTTAAGATTCGCTGGAGAGCATTACGAGATGAAATTTGCCGGCAGTATGAGGTAAGATGATAATGGAGTTGACATTAAAGCATCCTCCTTTTTCGTTTCTGTCTATTCTTTTTAGTTGCCCAGGTTTTCATTTCTCGCGTAGCCAGTTGAGTTCTCATGCTTCATTCATTTCTATCTTCCGTTTCAGTGAGTACTGTTTTGTAGAAAATGCAAAGCAGAGACGAATGAACAACACAAAAAGAAAAGAAAGAATGCTTAGACGGATTATAGTGGTTCGACCTATTTTGGTCTACATTCACTTACAAGATTTTAAGGATTTTTATTAAATTGAAGAACGAAGCAGCTCAATCTCAATTTGATTACAAGTGCAAAGGTATACTTATAATTTTGACACCCTCTGCAACTTTATCTCTCTAATTTCTTATACCCTCATTCTCTCATTATAAGAGATAGTTAGGTACATGAGCTGTATAGCAACTAACGACTAACAACATAATGTGTTAGTAAATATTGCATATAGGTACGATTGAACGTTATTTTTTAAAAAATACAGTTTATCTATATATATTTCTTATTATGTGCATTCAATTTTGTTCATGTTTTTTTCGTTATTCATTTTACGTTAATGTTGTACTTAGGTTATAACACATATGCTATGTGTACTTTTGAAATCAAATATTATTAGTGACATWATTAACATACTGTATATACATCTTTAAAATATGGTATAACTTGCATATCATGTATCATGTATAACTATTATTAGTGACATAATTAACATACTGTATATACACCATGAATACTTTTGAAATCAAATATTATTATAGATACAATGAATATAATATATATACCTATTTATCCTGGGTTATAACTTTCATATTATGTATTTTTAGAACTTATATACAATAATTTGTTATAAATGCTAATGATTTGTTTTTTAATAACTATTATGCAAATAAATGTACTTTTATAAATATCATGTATATTAGGATATAACGTATACACCGTGTGTACTTCTGAAATCAAAGATTATTATGGATACAATAAATATTATATATATACCTACTTATCCTAGTTTATAACTTTCATACTATATATTATTAGAACTTATATACAATAATTTGTTATAAATTTGTCCCATCTCTTTAAGGTAGTCTTTCTTAGCATACTGAAACAAATGGATGTGATTTCCATGAATTCGTTAAGTTACTTCTTGATATGCATGAGTGAGATGCAGTAGCTAATGCTTGGTTAACATAAGATAAATTTCTTAATTATGCGACTAGTGTCTAGTTTTTCCAAGATGGAACGAATTTGAATTCCGACTATAGACTTATGTAGAGATATAAACTATATCCGGCTATAAACTGTAAGTTTTTCCTGTTGTTTGAAGAATCGATTCACCAAAATCAAGTTCATATAAGATTATGTATGAACAATAAAGTATATACGCCTATATCCCACTGAAAAATACCAATAGACTAGGATAATCCCCTATATCAAATACCGTATTGAAAGAGTTTTTAAAACTTCTATGACCATCAGTGATGAGCATATGAAATCCATGATCAAAATTCTACCAACTACAGTGACGAGGATATGAAATCTATGACCAAAATTCTTCCAACTACAGTGACTAGTATATTTTAAAACCTATAAAATTCTTCAAACTACAATCCCCTATTTTTAAAATCCCCAAAAATACTACCCATATCAGAAACTATATCAACTATAACGTTCTTTGAAGTTGGAAATCGAACACACACAAAATCGAATACTTTTTAAATGCCACATACTCGAACA
The DNA here is from genome assembly GCF_001995035.1 of Momordica charantia. Next base: position 776,353 of record NW_019104573.1, read on the forward strand.
CCCAAATTAGAAAACTTTTTAAATACACCAAACTCGAACACCCAAAATATGAAATCAGAAACAAACATGAAGTTTTAAATTGCAGAATCTTGAAAACGGGCTGACGGAGATGCACAAATTTGAAATGGGACGGGTTGCCGACAACGATAAATGCAGAAACAAAGAAAATGGAGTGACACCCTGTCGGAAAAAAATGATGAGAAGCGAGAGGTTTTTTTGGTAGTTTTTTTTAATGAACAAGACGAACAGACTATGGTGACAAGTGACAGTAAATATGGGTAGTTTTTTTTTTTAGGAAAGTTTAAAGTTGCATAAAAAAAAATTAGGGATTTAAAAGTTTAACCTCCCAAATCAACCATTTTGAATTTCCAWAATTTAATAATATTAAAAAGTATATCTTGGTAAATTGTTGATGGATTCCGTCTTAAAGGGATTTATTTTAAGAAAAAAGTATAAATTTTGTAGAATGAATCYATTTATATAATTATTAAATATAAAAGGTCTATCAATGTACTAATCCATTTACTTTAATCATTGTGTAAACCTATATATATATTGATAATACAATTGAATATTGACCTAAAATTCATCTGTTATGCTAACTCAAATAAATAAGCCCAACAAATTTTACATGCAACAGTATTATATCACCCAATAGAATTGTTATGCTAACTCAAAAGGAAATAGTAGATCAACGGATACTTGTCTTCTTATGTTCTCAACTTGTATATTCTATTATGTCATTTTATATAGGGTTGACTAGAAGTGATTTTGGATTTTTACAATATTATTTGAGAGTTGTTGTCAAACATGTTAGTTTAAAATATAGTGATTTTGACGAGAGTAAAAGTGATTATAAAATTAATATAAAACATATCCTTACACTCTCTTGCCAACTTGGAGTATAGCTTAGCGGGTTAAGACACATATATACGACTAAAAGGTAGTGAGTTCAAATATTTCCCTCCTACATGTTGTACTAATTTTTTTTTTTTTTTAAAATGAAGTCTGAAAAGAGGATAGAGGAAGAGTGTACACTATCTTTAAAGGATATTAATTTACCAAAGTAATGAATGCTTTCTATAGAAACCTATGGTACCAAATGCTGATTGACAATACAATAAAGTTTGTCACGTGACTGTGATTTCAATAACTTTCTTTTTATAGTCTCATTTCAAATCTTTTCCTATTTTCTATGATTTCCCTTCTCAGTCTCGTTTTGTGTTTGTAATGTTAATAAATGATATAGATTTTGCACAATTTTCTTTGTGCTCCTAATAATAATACTAATAGTTTTTATTTGTATATGAAGAGCAAAAGTGATAATATCACTTAGAAAATAGGGTAAAATCTTGTATATTTAATAAAGTCATGAAACTTCTCAAAAGAGATAGACAATACATTGATCATGAACTTATCTAAGAAATTTAAAAAAAAAAAAGAGAGTATAGACTACAGAGAGAGGGATCGTTTTTCTCTCTCTCTTACTCCYTTCATCCGAAGAATCCTCTCTCTGTTCTGTTCGATTTCTCTATTGAAACTTTTGAACTACAATGTCTCGCCATGGTGGTGGCGGCAGTGGAGATCACGGAGAATAACCTTTTCCAGCTATATCTCTTGGCGGCGGCGACGA
>NW_019104573.1:778135-788135 GCF_001995035.1 Momordica charantia
GTAACCGGGACAATATATCTATTGGGTATATATGATATACTGGGTATATATTTGATATACCCCTGATACACAAGTGGATAATGTCCCGGGAATAACCTAAATGGTCTATAGTATATGGATAAGGTTAGRTACCTTATCCTGRCAACACTATGGATACGGTCCACTTTGTAAATGTTATAGACGACTCAATCCAAGTCGTTCATGTGGAGACATGCGAGTGGGGGTATCCTATACAATGAGTTTGTATAAGACCGGACCGTGAACCCAATCTTTAGATGTAACACCGTTAACTAATAGATTGCTATTTCTTAGGATGATCAGGCAACTCATTCTCAATCTTAGGTGAGTTATGGACACTTGCCCATGAGGGCTTGTCCTTTGATCTATATGGGTTAGAGTGGCCGGAGTCGCCAACTCAATATTCTTACCATTTTGGGAACGAGACCGAATGGGGAGCTGGGAACATAACTTCACAAGATAGAATTCACTCCTCCCCGACTTTAGGGAGTAGATGAGTGTTGTCTTAAATACTGACTCCGAGACTTGAAGAAGGGGCCCCACCCTCTAACTGGCACAATTTTCTTTGGTCAGACACTAACTGGGTTGTTAATTAGAGGAGTAGTGGTATTCGAGTAAGATGTAACTCAAGTGTAAAATGGTAATTTGACCTAGCTTGAGTTACGAGCACTCGTGAAGGATTGACTTGTCATTAATGGTCATATATCCATGGACACGAAAACATTCTGCAGTGAGAAGAGTGCAATTGCAGGTCTTTAGTAAAGTGACCCGTAGTTAACGAATATTGATTAACTTGGTCAATGAGTTTGACTGATTAATCTCGCATCGTTGGAGCATCTAATCAGTAGGTCCATTAGGTCCTCTTGCTAGCTCATAACGGGTTAAACGATGATCAAGTTTTTGGAAAATTTTGAAATGTTCAAATTACTCCAGGGATTATATGTATAGTGATATATTATAATATATAGTTAATTCTAATTGAAACTATATATTATKAGAGAAGTTATTTGAATGAGATTCAAATAAAATTAATATGAATATGATACATATTAAAACTATAGGTTAAAAATAATGTGCATATGATGTACAATACAACTATAGGTTATATGAGAGAAATGTTATAGCATATCATTCTATTTTTGTAATAAATAATTAAGTGTTAATTAATTATTTGATTTAACTATTTTTGTAATAAATAAATAATCTAATTAACMATTAATATATTAATTGTTAATTAGATTAATAATTAATTATTATTTATTAATTAATATGATTAATTAATTAAATATATTTAGATATATTAATTATTATTATTTATTAATAATATTAATTAATATATAACTCCCCTACAAAAATGCATGGGAGTGRGGAGTTAAGTGACRTGGGGTAACTCCCCAAGTCACAGTTTTTGGTTTTATTTATTGCAGAACAGTTCTACAAAAACAGTACAACCAAGCCCAAGAACTCCTAGCATCTCTCCCAAGCATTACTCTCTCAATTCTCCCTCACGTTCCAAATCGACGCTCCCACAAGCGAGATCGTCGCACCCTGAGGATAGTAAGGATCATCGTGTGGTAGTATTAAGAGGATTCATTGAAGAAGAGTTCTTCAAAGGTAAAGGAAAACCTTTTCTTTCCCTTGTATTTTACTTTTGAACATTGRGTTTTGTTTCTCAAAATTAATGAACGAAAATCATCGCTTCCGCTGCAGGATTCACATCCCATCACATGGCTCTCTCCCGAGATACCCAAACATGTTTAACCTCAACTCCCGTTGTAGACTAAACAAGCAATATGAACAGTTTATAGGCACAAAAGGGTGAGTCTCACCCCTAAGTACTCACCATTCTATTTCAAAGAGAGAAATCTTACGCAAATAGAGCAAACATGCAATACAAGAACTTTCTCAAGCCTCAAGTGAGCATAGCAAACTAATAATGTTGGCCAAATAAAATCAGTAAGATGAAAGACTAAAAACACCTATATTAAATCAACATAAATATATATGAGTTACTAAAACATAAATAAATGARAGCTACAACGAKTTCATCCTCCCGAATGTGGGGTTTAGTTTATAACAAAAGAAAAGAAAAGAGTGGGTAGAAGAGAAATAGGTTCCATCGGTGAAGAAGACAACAGAGAAATGGAAGCTTCCTCAATAGCAAGATGAATGATGCCAAAGCGAATCAGCACAYGTCCTTCAACTCTTTCTTCAATGAGAAAAGGCAGCTAATGTTTTCTAATTTCGATTCCCAACTTGATTTTCTACTCTAGGGCTCTCTATGGCGGTTGGGCACTATTCCGTTATTTATATCGGGTCCTTAAAATTAGGACAGCATATGGAAAYTGTACAGACGCGGTAAAATTGGTGCAAATCGGTTACTGCACAGTCACACGCTCTAGGGCRTCCTGAGCGGCTTCAGGCTCCAGCATAAATGCATCTTCCTACCATGCTCGAGCAACACTTTTACAGCCTTGGAAGCACTTGGCTTGCCCTCAACAAATGCTCTAATTCCTATACAAATCATCCATAATTCAGCATAATTCATTCAAAATGAGGGAGTTGAGAATTCTAACAGCTCAGAGACCTAACTAAATTATTTCTTTTATTTTCCATAGTCTTTTAATAAGGACTCTCAGCAGAGTCTTAGATGAAGTCGGCTAAATTTTTTATTCCAACGTCGTCAATGTCAACTTCTCCACTACTGTCTCGATTCTTGCAGAAGAAGCCTTTAGAGCCGTTCCAAAAGAAGACGTTCTCGTTGAAATTGCAGAATCAAACTATTAAGGGGCAGGCACTCCACGACCTCCGTCTCTACCACCACCGCCACCTCAACCGCTTTTACCTCCACCACCTCTACCATTGCCGCCACTGCGAGATGTAAACAAAGAAGGATGTTCTYCGTGTCCTCTATTGCACCCAGACCGCCACCACCACCACCACAATGAGACATTGTAGTTCAAAAGTTTTGTAGAAAATTCGAAGCAGAGACGAACGCACAACACAGAAAGAAAAGAAAGAATGTTCAGATGGATTGTAGTGGTTCGACCTATTTTGGACTACATCCACTTACAAGGTTTTAGGGATTTTTATTAAACTGAAGAACGAAGAATCTTAGTCTCAATTTGATTACAAGAGCAAACGTATACTTCTAATTTCGACACCCTCTGCAACTCTGTCTCTCTAATTTATTATACCCCTCATTCTCTTATTACTGGTATATATATATATATATATAAGTGATAGTTAGATACATGAGTTGTATAGCAACTAACGACTAACAACAGAATGTGTTAGTAAATGTTGTATATAGGTATGATTGAATGTTATTTTTTTTAAAATTCAGTTTGTCTAAATATATTTCATATTAAGCATTCAATTACGTTCATGGTTTTTTCGTTATTCATTTTATGTTAATGTTGTATATAGATTATAACACATATGATATGTGTAATTTTGAAATCAACTATTTTTATTGATATAATTAACATACTGTATATGGGCGGGTCCAAAATCACTCAAGCCCAAGTTCTGGGCGGGTTCAAAATCACACCGGCCTAAAGCCCACTAAAGCTTGTGGGAAACTCTATAAATAAAGAGATCTCTGTCCCATAAATTCAGAAGTTAGAGAATTCATACATCAAATTGAAGATTCTCTGAAATCTTGAAAATTCAAATACCAACTTGAAGACTTACGAAGCATATAGAATTCGAACCAAGTTCATGAATAAGCATCTCAATCTTTACATAAAGTTTGAGAAAATAATCAGAGGATAAAATCTAGATATTGAATCCACACACAACAAATACAACAAAATGGGTAATTAGGAGATATGACCCATTCGATAAGTAAATTTGGATCTATGAGCCCTATTTAAAAGCCTTGTATGTGACCCCACCATAACTTAATTTTGAACCCTTCAAGTTTATAACATTGTGAAAAGACAAATTTTCCCTCATGGTTAATAAATAAGTATTTATGGTATAATAAATTCTCACCTAACTCTCCACCAAACTTTAAATTTCAAACCCTTAATTATCCTATGTTTTAATTTTGTTTTGCAACTCCAAAACAAAACCAACACAACCAACACAATTCACGTTTCTTAATTTATCTCAAACAAATATTCTTCTCCATGTATTGATCACACATTATCCAATATCACTGTCCCCATATATTTCACAAGTTAGGTATGTGTTACAACATTTTTTACTTTAAAAATGCTAAATTTTTTTGATGCACTACCCGTTTTTGACCTATCAGAATTTCTTCCTCTCTTTTGCCTATAATGATCGTATTTCAAAAAAAAAAATCTGGAAGATGAAAAATATACTCTTATTTTATATATTTATTTTGCATTTTATTATTTTATTATGTTTAAATATTTGAATTTAATTATAATTTAACATTTTGTGACAGATTGAATATATTCAAAAATAATAATTTAAAAGTGCAATTTTAGAAGATATAGTGGACTTCACAAAATTGGGGAGAGCACAACGTATAAAATACAAACACAATTATTATGATCGCACGCTCCAAATTGAGAACTGTGAATTTTTAGGATATTTTGTAAATAAAGAGATATAATAAATTTAGGAAATATGTCATAATCCTAAATTGACTATGAACTTTTTTATTTAATTTATTTTCTTTTAAATAGRATTTTCACTATTAGTTAGGAATTTATTATTASAGATAATTACTCTTTAAAAGATGATAGAATTAATCTCTATAAATAAATGAGCCTTATTGGGAGATCCATCATCCCAATTACAACAAAAAGTTCTTCTTCTCCTAAAATCGAAACTTCTTCCTCTACCATGATTTGCTAGGCTTTAATTCCTCCAATTCAAGGGTGATTCAAGTTCGATTGTAAGCTTGAGAGTTTCAAGTTAGATAGGTATTTTTTCTTTTTCAAGTATTCTTTGTTTCTTGTTCTTATTGTTTATGAATAGTTTGTATTAATTAAGCTGACGCCTTAATTCATATTAATTGTTCTACTGCTACCAAAGAGTTTGTGATCTATAATTGTCATGAATGATTAAAATAAGTAGCAAGAAGTTAACTTATGTATGTGTATTTATGGTTTTTCCATTTTACATAGCTTGCATAATAGACTCTAGGGAAACATATGGACAAAATTAATTAACTTGCAGCTGTCTCAAATTAATTGATTTTGGTTTAGTCATTCTGATTATCTTTAATACTATTCTTTGATTGATATCAAACGCTATCGTGTCTAGTTGATTAATAAGATTTAATTTTGATGTTTAGTCTGAATTAATTAAATTAGGAGAACTAAAACTCACCACGACTGTTCCGAGTAAGTAGACTAAGTTCTTGAATGAAGAAATCAGTTTTCTATAAAGCATACAATCAAATTACAATTGAATGAAAATCAAGCCTTTGGATTGGAAGTTTGGTAAGATTGACTTTCGTTTTCCTTTTAGTTTATTTTTTTTTTAATTTCAAAATTCAAATTCAAACCCTTTTTTTTATAAAACTTTAAGAAATTAACTTAATTGGTTCCCTTGAGATTCAATTTGACCTCACTACTTCTACAAGTTAGATTTAGTAAAATCAGTAATTTTTTTGGWGGGTCTCGACAACCCTTACCAATTCGTTCGATCCCAGACTTCGAGTGCATACTTAGTCAGAGATTTTGAGAAAATTTTCACTCGGATTGAATTTCTTTGATCTTGGTGTGTGAAGATTCGGGATTGGTCCATGACATGTACTATTGGTTGGAGATGAAGCATTTTTTTTAATTGTCTTTTTTTTAATGCTTCGTTAAATGTTCAAGTTTGTTTAACACCTTCTCAATTTTTTTTTTTGCTTATATCTTACCTATTTTAATTCTATTTTCAAGATGTCTCGTGTTTTTATAACATTCGGTGGAAAATGGAATTACAGTGAAAAGGATTATGTCAGTGGTTGTATGAGAGGATTGACAATAGATACTGTTGTAACGTCATCGCGACGCCGAGCGGCCGACGTCATCCCTTTAAGGGTCTCTTTCAAGATAAGGGTCTGGAGTCGCCACCAATCATCTACGACGTGTGATTGGTCACCTATTTAAAAAGACTTGGTCTACGAAAACATAATTTTTGGTTCGGGAGTCGACTGAACGTAGGGAAGGTGTTAGCACCCTACGACACCCGTTCGAAAATGGTACCATCTTTTGCCATAAATTATCCTATTATATTATTTGGTCCAAAAAAAATATTTTCGTGTTTTTTATTTAAATGTCCCACGTTATATTAATTCACACTTTGTTATAAGATATTAATTAATAGGTATGAGTGGCACGAAGGCCATTAGAAAAATTTTATCACCTTGAGAATATTGGAAGGTTCCAATTCTCGTCATTGAAGTTTTTGAAATAATCATTTAGTAAAAAAAACAATAAATAAAAAAATAATTTTATTTTAGAGCACATTGAGACTTAAACTTGTGACATAAAAATTAACACTCAAACCTTTTACCAATGTGCCAACACCTTAGGATGCAATGTAACTTTCTTTTTCTAAAATACAAACTTTTATGTTTAAACTTTGTTTAAAAAAAAACTCTAATGCTCTGTCTAGCGTTAATAATTCGAAAGAAATGATTTCAAATTCCAGGATTCGAAATTATAGAAATTATTTCRAATTGTTAATTGCGTTTGGAACCTAACAAATTTTGATGGATTTCAAATTAGTTAAAAATAAAATATTTAGTTTACCATTACACCCTTATAATTATAAAACAAAATCCTAACAACATTCCTCCATATCAAGACCCTACTCCCCTTTTCGTATGAACTCTCGTTCTCCAGGCATATCTCATTGCCTCCATTTTTTTTATTCCTCCTCTTTCTTCATCTCCCTTTTATTTCTTCATCTCATTTTTTCTTTCTTCTCCATTTTCTTTCTTCTCTTTTTATCTCATCTTTTCTTCTCCATTTATCTTTCTATATTTTTCTCTCTTTTCTCTCTTTTTTTTATACATCCTTCTCCATTTTCTTCTCTTTTTATCTCATCTCATCTTCATTTCTCTTTCTCTCATTTGATCTCATCTCATTCTCGTTCTCTACACGTTGTTCTCGTTCCTTTTTTGGTTCAGTTTGATTTCTTCAATTAAACTCGCAAGATTAAAATTGTAATATGGTCAACTTTCAATTAAGATTATCAAATCCGACCTATTTTGAATGGAAAATYTGTTGGTACAAAACCAGATTTCAAATCACATTGCATTTCAAATTCTATTTTTTTTTCCAACCAAACGCGGGAAATGATTTTAAAATCATTATGATTTGAAAATCCTGGTAAATTGGAGCTTCCAAACAAGGGGTAAACGAAATCTTTTATTTAAAATAATTATTTAATAAAAACAAATTTTTTAAAAAATAAAAGAAAATAAATTTAATTTGAAGTATGCGAGGACTCAAACTTGGGTCATGTATATTAAAAGACAAACATGTTATCACTATACCAACACCCTAAGATGMAAAAATTATTTTCTTTTACAAAAACAAAAGTTTTAATTYATATTTTAAAACTAAAAAAACTTATGAATTTTGTTAAATTAAAAAAAATAATTTTTTATTTATTTCGAAATTAACGAGATTCTTTAAAAGAAAAAACTTTTATTTGAAAATAAAGTCAAATTTATTTTRAACAAAACTTATTTGATAAAAAACTGATTTTTTTGCTAAGATCATTTTCCAAACCATAACCACCAAACTTGTTTAAAATAATAAAAAGATTTTCTTTAGTTACTATCTTTCTATCTCCTCTTTTTTAAAATCCCGAAGCATAATACTTCTTTTAAAATTAAAAAAATACAAAATTGATACGAAAAAAGCCTCGTTAAAAAAAATTCATTTTTAAATAAAAACTAACTTTTAGCCTTTGAATTGAAATTTGAAAGAATCAAATTTATTTTTTAAACCAGATTTATTTTATAAAACTCCTCTTTTTTTCAAACTTATTTTAACCAAAATTTTAAAGCAAAATCTTTTATWTAAATGAAATTAAGTTTATATTTATTTCATTAAAAAAACTCTTTTTATTTATTTTAAAACAAATTTTACTATGAAGTAATTTATATTATTTTCTAAAACTTATTTTAAAAATGTTTATTTTCTTTAAAAGGAAAATTTTAGTTTTTTTTGTTTAAAAAGAAACTTTTTTTTGTTGGTATTAAAAAGAAGGGGTACAGAGATTTCTACTGTCGGGTTTTGTCAAAAAGTAACAAGAGCTCGTGGATGTTAAAGTGGGTTGCCAGACTCTTCATCGTCGTCGAAATATGGTCAGATCTATTTGCTGGTGGTTGTTGGAGGGCATCAAGGTCGTGYTGCTGCTAGTCACCATGTCGTTCGTGTTTGCCAGAKTGGTTGAGGGAGATTGAAAAAAATTGTGGTGGTGATAATAAAATAGAAGAGGTAAAAGAAGAGGGAGACATGGAATTTGAGAGATGATGAAAGAATAAAAAAACAAAGAAAAGGCTTGGGCTTTGGGTAGTGAAGAAGTAGAGGGAAAGAGATTAGGTCTTACTCTCACTCCTTTTCAATACCCTCTGTGCTTGCTCTCTGTATGTGTGCCCTTTAAATACACAATGCTCCAACGGTAACAATGGGAGGGTTAAAGAAAAGAGGGGAAGAAAGGAATGAGAAGATGCCACATTATGTGACTTTGACGAGGAAAAAATGAAAGAGGTAAAAATTGTTATTAAAAATCAATCATTTAAATAAAAAACCTAATTTATTAAAATAAAAGTAAAAAATCAAATCAAATCAAATTTTTTTTAAACAAAATTTTTTTTGTTAAATTTAATTTAATTAAAACTTTGCATTAAAACTTATAATAAAGTAAACTTATGATATTTTAAACCAAAAAATTAAAATACAACTTAATAAAGTAATAAAAAAAATAAAAAAAAGAGATAAAGAGATAAATAACAAAAATTAAGTCAGACCAAGTACTGTGTCTACAGATACTATAATCACGTACGAAGAATTTCTTGGTCACGTCTATAGACTAAGTAAAACCCCATAAAATGTGATATTATTATTAAACATGTATATCATTTTAAAATCAAAGTTTGTGTAATGGAAATAATTGATGACAATGACCTGATTTTTTTTTCTATTTTTTCTTTATTTTTACTGATGAAGATGTATCTGACTTGCCTGTATACACATCTATTGTGTCAAAGCATGTACATGGTAATGAAACGTACATGCTTTATTTCTCATATTATATAGGCCAACACGTGTCTGCCATTCATGTGCCCATAGTTTGTATCCCTCATTTATGAAACCCTCATTTCCTACCTTATCATCGAACCCCTCTTATGCCCAACCCCCACACTCCTCTCACCCCTTCAATAGTCATATAGGTCATGATATAACATCTCTAACACCATTATGTTTATATGTTATTCCATGTAATCTGGAAAATGACAAAGCATGTGATTTGGATGCGCTAGGAGTGTGAAATGATAACAAAAAGGTGGATGATAAAAGTGATGAATCATATGATCCATTCATAGAGTTATAAGAAKGAGATGATGAAGCAAAATATGTATAYGATGATGACGGCAATGAACTTGATGAACAACAGGTAAAAAGTGAGATTAGTAGGCAAATGATATGCAATGGTCTCACCGGACAACCTGAGGTTGAGAAATTGCAAGTCACGATCCAGTCTTTTCTGGGACTAACGGTGTTAAAGAGAGTGACGTATTTGAWTTACAAAAGGAGTTGAGTTAAGAAAATGCATTTATTTGCAATGAGGATGGATTTTTAATTTCGAGTAAAAAATTCGACGTCAGAACTATATATAATGTGATGCATTGATACTAGTTGCACATGAAGACTTCGAGCTACAGATATGAGGGAATGCAATTTGTTTGAAATTAAAAAAAAATACGATGTTGTCTATGGTGCAATTGTGGAGTTTCGAAACAGGACCATAGGCAAGTCAAGAGTTGGGT
>NW_019104573.1:790635-811318 GCF_001995035.1 Momordica charantia
CCTTGTCAGTCGATTTCATTGCACACTTGTTAGTCACTGTGTATATTCCTTTAAGTTTCCTGGAATAACATCACTTTCGTAGCCCTAGTTGGACCTTGGTGAAGATCAATTTCAACTTACAACACAATTTAACATGAGTTTGGATGGGTCAGTACAATTAGAAATCACTAAATGCAYGACATTAAGTTTACCTTAACGATCACTTACCATGTTCCTACGGGTTACCTATCAGATTGTCTACCAATAGTAAAGTCATGAGATACAAAAAAGGGCATTATATTACAATTTACTAACATGAAAGTAGATTATCATGCTAGAAGGATGGTTACCTTAATTACACCCACTTGAGTGTCTTGATTACTTGAATGATCCACTGCAATGTCATCGAGTTGCCAATTGATCATAAGGTCCTGAGAGTAAAGAACGGGCAGTACATGATATGTTACGGAAAATTACGAGCTTGCAGGTCAGTTAATACGTAAGAAGTATGATTAACTCGATTACACCAACTTGATCATGAAGGGATCGAATACCTAGCGGAAGCGGTTGATCTTTTGTGATTCGACTCAATTTAGAAAAGATACAATATCAATTTTTAATAACAAAACAATTCTATTAAAATGAAGGTTAAGCCTCTTGACAAGAAGATTACTTACGTTTGTAGACTGTCGGTAATTCTTCTACCTCGAACCCCAGTTTTGTTTGGCGAGAACAAACGTTCCCGAACACACGAATAATAGAACACTACCACCATGTTACCTTGTTATGTCACAAGGGTTAAGAACCGGATTGTGAGATCTTGGTTCTTTGAAAGGAAACAAAAAAGGATTCTCGATTGTGAAAGAGAGAGGTTTTCTTTTGTGTTATCTACAAAATTTGCCAAGGAAGAACAACCAAACCCAAATCACAAAGGAACATTGTGATTTAACGGAAAGAGAAAGAGTGTGGGAATAACTTCTCATTCTCCATCTGACCACTTCCTAACAAAAATGCTGGAAAGTGGAATGTTAATTATGTTAATTAACATATATATATATATATATATATATATATATATATATATATATATATTTAATAAATTAATTAATAATTAATTAAATAGTATTTAATTAAATCATATTTAATTAAACCAATAAATATTTGAATCATATTCAAATATRCATTTCCCTCATAACCTACAGTTTTTAMTATGAATCTAATTCACATTAAATTTTAACCTATAGTATTTAATATGAATCGAATTCACATTAAACTTTAACCTATTGTTTTAATACGAGTCATAATCACATTATTTTCATAATATGTAGTTTTATAATGTATCATCATACATTATATTAAATTGTGTCATACACAATTAACTCAAATTCTCTTTAATTAAATTTGAACAATTCAAATTTCTTCCAAGAATTAATGTTCTTAATTACCCTTTTTACGAGTTAGCAAGGGAACCTAATGGACCTATAGATCGGAAGCTCCAACTTACGTGATTAATTGGTTAAACTCATTAACCACCTTAATCGACACACGTTAACTACGRGTTATTCCACTAAAAATCCGCAGCTGCACTCTTCTCACAATTTAATATTTTTGTGTCCACGGATATCGACCATTGACGGCAAGCCATTTCTTCACGAGTGTTCGTAACCACAAATGGGTCAAATTACCATTTTACCCCTGTGTTACATTTTGCTCCTTAAATACCACTGCTTTTCTAATGAACAACCTAGTTATGGTCCGAACAATAACCGAAAGTCCCTCTCATGCCAGTGAGAGGGTGGGGCCACTTGTTCAAGTCCCGGAGTTAGCATTTAAGAGAACACTCATCTACTCTCATAAAGTCGGGGAGGAGTGAACTCCATCTTGTGAAGYTGTGTTCTCAGCTCCTCACTCGATCTCGTCCCCAAAATGGTAGGAATGTTGAGTCGGCGACTCGAGCCACTCTTACCCATATAGATCAAAGAACGAGCCCTCACGTGCAGGAGTTCATAACTCACTCAAGATTGAAAATGGGTCGTCTGGTCATCATATGAAACAACAATATGTTAGTCAACAGCGTTACATCTAAAGATTGACTATTTCGTTGTCCAGTTTTATACAAACTCATTGTATAGGATACCTTGACTCACATTTCTCCATACAAACGACATGTATCAGGTCATCTGTAACATTTACAAAGTGKGTCGTATCCATAGTGTTGCCAGGACAAGGTACCCAGCCTTATCCATATACAATAAACCCTTTAGGTTATTCCCGAGACATTATYCACTTGTATATCGAAGRTATATCATATATATACCCAATATATATACTCTCTCGTTTACATGATAATAACCTTGGATGTTTAGTTTATTGAATTTGGAAGACGCAATGCTACTAATTCAACAACAAATTGATTGAATATAACTTTATTGAATATAATTTTTTTTTACATTAATATAAACTACGAGTTTAGGGCAGTACACCCAACAAACTTCCACTTGACGAAACTCGAGTGGGGTGTACAAAATCATAAAGCAAAGGGACAAATACAATAAACTAGGGCATACACTATACCATTGCATTTCTCTGACTTGTCCAAGACTAACTGTACAATGTTCGTAGACCTAGACTTTCTAGATGGCCCTCAAACACTTTAGCCGTGAGTGCTTTCGTAAAAGGATCAGCAATGTTGTGCTCCAAAGCAATCTTTGTGATGATAACATCTCCTCGTTGCACTATTTCCCGTATAAGGTGGTACTTCCTTTCGATGTGCTTGCCTCTCTTGTGGCTTCGAGGTTCTTTAGAATTTACCACAGCACCACTGTTATCACAATAGAGTGTGATGGACAAGTTCACATTTGGAACGACTTCCAAATCGGTTAAGAACTTCCTAAGCCAAAGCGCTTTTTTTGCTGCTTCACAAGCTGCAACGTACTCAACCTCCATGGTGGAGTTTGCGATGCATCCTTATTTGATGCTTCCCCAAACTACTGCTCCTCCGTTAAGAGTGAATACTGACCCCAACRTAGATTTTCTAGAATCCTTATCTGTTTAGAAGTCAGAAAGTCAGTGTATCCTGTAAGGATCAAATCCTTAGAGCCATACACGAGTTTGTAGTCTCTCGTTCTCCTAAGATACTTGAGGATTCCCTTAACAGTAGTTCAGTGATCACGTCCTGGGTTGGATTGATACCTACTCACTATCTCTACTGCATAGCAAATTTCAGGCATAGTATACAGCATAGCGTACATCAGGCTACCCACTGCTGAAGTATAGGGTATGCGTCTCATATCCTCAACTTCTTGAGGTGTCTTAGGACATTGTTYCTTAGATAGATGAATTTCATGCTAAAAGGCAATAAGCCTTTCTTGGAATTCTTCATCGAATATCAAACAAGCATGTTGTTGATATAAGTTGCTTGAGACAGGACTAGCGTTTTGTTATTGGGATCCCTTAAAATTTGGATGYCAAGAACATACTGAASTTCCCCCAAATCTTTCATTTGTAACTCAGTAGCTAGCCACTTCTTTATGTCAGTGAGGTATCCTACATCATTCCCAATGAGTATGATATCATCCACATACAATACTAAGAAGGCTATTGTGTTTTTGACGATCTTCTTGTATACACAAAGCTCATCAAAGTTTTGGTAAAAACCATAAGATTTGATTGCAGTATCAAACCTTATGTTCCAAGACCGAGATGTTTGTTTCAGTTCATATATGGATCATTTAAGCTTGCAAACATTTTGCTCTTGACCTTGTGCTATAAACCCTTCGGGTTGAGACATATAAATACTTTCTTCAAGATTGTCATTTAGAAAGGCAGTCTTAACGTCGATTTGCCAAATCTCATAATAATAATGTGGCAATGGACAAAAGTATTCTTACAGACTTGAGCATAGCTACAAGGGAGAAGGTTTCTTTATAGTCAACCCCTTCTTTATGGGCTTCATGTCGAGCCTGTGAGGACGGCTGTCCAAACATGCTCTACAACGAGTCCATGATCTCCTTGGTGGTGACCATGTCCTCGTTCTTCTTAGCAAGCACATCATACATGCTCGCCAAGATGTAGATCTTGGCTTTATCATTGGCCTTGCAAGATGAACCGGTCATAGGCATTGTGCACCGCCACAGTAGCGTTAGGCGCAAGAGCTTGAGGACAATCCTCTTGCAAGACGAACCTAATATCATGTATCATTAGTATAGTGTTTAGGTTCAATTTCCATTGTTTGTAGTTCTACCGTTAAGTTTTCCCGCGGCTAAGAGTGCAATTATAGAAGTAGACATGCTGAAAATTAAAACAAACCTATATAAGTTTCATGCATTATCCTTTAAACCCAATCAAATTTTAGTAAAAGTAATTAAGTATCCTAATAAAATTATTTTGCAACGATGCTTCAGTGATTTAGAGCAATAGCCACCGTAGGACAGACATCTATTCCTTCACTGAATTGAGATGTTCTCAACCAAATATTAATCTAGAGTAACTCTTATTCYTATAACCTTTAGTCACCATTTTATTCGGTTAGGAAATTGCTAACTAACTTAACAACTCTCCGTAAGTGTGACCCACCATTTTCAAACCTCATAGATCCACTCCAATAATCYCGCCGTAAGGAAGGAAAATATTGGAGCAAAACCAAAGAGACCCCTATCTATTTTTGGAGTTTGCCTTGGTTTCGATTCCATACAATGGACCCTCCGTAGGGATGTTTGCACCAGGATGACACGCTGGTCATATATGAAATCTCATGGTGCAAACTAATGGTGGAGACCGTAGGATGTGTTGTCACACRTCGTTCTCCCACTTACTATGAATACTATCTCTATTCACCTCGGTATTGAACTATGTAAATACCTTCCGTAAGGAGGCCGTGCCTAGAACGACCGAGGCCGAGCATGGAACTCAYAGTGTGAACATTAAGGARAAATGTGAGAGARAAAAATATGTTATATATACCTTGTATATCAAAAATATACGTGGTATATTACACATTCTCTTTTGCTTCCATTTAGTATTTTAAGACTATGGTATATTACTTAGGTAAATCCCGGCTAAGTGAAATTAACTAAGTTAATTTTTAGTCGGCCCAATATAACCATTTATATTGGAATTTGTACATTAAGTCTTTAGTTTATCAAACATTTTAATAAACTAATGACATTATTGCATGTATGTAAAATATTGACTAATTCAACCCCTAGGTTGGTTCTCAGATAGAGGTGTTTCCTTACGGTCAGCTTAAATATCTCAACCTAGATAAAACCTTCCTTAAATAGGGTTCCCTTATAGATAATATTTTATATGTAGTCTTTTATTATTTCGTTTTAAACCTAGTTAAAACAAAATAAAAGACTACCCCTACTCATATTAGAAGATATAACCTAAGGTCTAATTAATTTTAAACACCTTTAAAATTAATTAACTTAGATCCTATGTTTACATGCAATTCTTTATTATAGATTTTAATTTCTATCTACCAAAATTTTATAACTGTTATAAAATTCAAGAAATTAAACCTATAGTCATGCCTCGATAACATACATTAATATAACAATTATATTAACTAAAGTATTGTCATGCTCAATACAATTTTATTTTCATCTAATTAATACAACATTTATATTAATCAATTATGAAAATAAAACATGCTATCATACATTATAACTATTATATACATATGATACATGATCATGCTTAACCTACGGTGGGATTTTAAAATTATATGGCATACTTTATGAAACATATAATTCAAAATAAAAATACATTCATAATGCATTAAAATAAATAGTTAAGTAGACCAAATTTTTGCATCCTGTGATACAATTAAATTAATATAAACTAATTTATATTAATATAGGAAAAAAAACCGTCTACGGAGCATCAAACACATGAACAACCAAGTCGGGATCACCGAGGACAGAGCCGCAGCGCTTTGATGAATAAAATCGCAGTACCATGGCGATGCTGACGCGGGTCTGCTGCTCTGTTTTCTGTTCCAGCACCGAAACTGCTCCAAAATTGTTCGAAATCCAGACTTCATTGCAGCAATTCTATTCCACGAACGACCAAGACTTTTACAGACTCGATTTACAACAAAAATTCCCAAAACAACGAGCCCTTACATTGATCGAATCAACATAAATTGTAAATCTATATGCCAAAAAATCAAAATTGTCTATTAGCAAACCATCATACATCAAATGCATAAAATTAACCTATCGAAAAACAATATCGTACTGTCCTAAACGAAATTGAATCACGATGTCTCTGATACCAATTGACGGGATCGAATCTTGGGGRTTTTGGGTTGAATAGGCCATTTAAAAAGGATGTATTGTTTTTTAATTACCCTTTCCAAAACCCACTTCTTCTTCTCTCTTTTTCGTTTGGATCATTGATAACTTTAATATTTTATTTTTAATTTGTCTTTTTGATATTCTAATTTACTATTTCAAATAAAACTATARTCTCTGTGGAGACGACCTTGTTTTTATACTACAACGGATTGTTTTKGTGTATACTTGCACCAATTTTCTCTTAGTTGTGAGGAAGCGAACAAGTTTTTTTTGGCGTCGTTGCCGGGGATTAAGTTTTCTAACTTGATTTTAGCAAATTAGAATACGAGACTTAAAKAGCTCTCTTAATCTCTCTCTTGTTGATTTGTGCAAGGAATGAACGATTTTCCTACTTTGGAATTTGAGTTTAACCCAAAAATTGAACGAACTTTTAGAAGGAGAAGGGCCAATCAAAGAGTACAACGTAGAGAAGAAATTAAAATGGATAACCCACAACATCCACCAGAGTTGAGAGTAGAGGGAGTACAAAGGGTTGTAGTTGGAAGACATGCTCTAGCACCTCCTCTGAATGCTGTTTTTCTCGCATATGATAGTGAGCAGGAAATTAGAGCTTATGCGACCCCAACATTCTATGACTTCAATCATATGATTGCAGATCCTATTATTGAAGCCAATAGATTTGAGCTGAAGCCCGCAATGTTTCAGATGCTCCAGACCGTATGGTATTTTCATGGGCTCGCATCAAAAGATCCCCATCGTCACCTACGATATTTCATGCAAGTGGCAAACTCATTTAAGATAGAAGGAGTAACTAAGGAGGCTATGTGGCTGAAACTATTTCCTTATTCCTTGAGGGACAGTGCTGGAGCATGGTTGGATTCTTTACYTGCAGTGTCAATCACTYCATTKAATGATTTAGCAGAGAAGTTCCTAATGCAATACTTCCCACCATCGAAAAATGCGGAGCTTAGGAGCAAGATAAACAATTTTCAACAACTCCATGGAGAGTCCTTGAGCGAGTCATGGGAGAAATTTAAAGGACTGCTCCAAAAGTGCCCTCATCATGGAATCCCACGGTGCATTCAAATAGAGACGTATGATAATGGTTTGAATGAGGCCACGCAGTTGGTGATAGATGCTTCAGMGAATGAAGCATTATTATCAAAGTTGTATGCTGAAGCCTTCGATATTTTGGAAAGAATCTCGCGCAATAAGCACCAATGGTCAAAGTCCAAGGCTGCTTCAACGACTACATCTAAGGTATTAGTAGAGGATGATGCAGTGGCAGATTTAAACTAAAAAGTTTCAAAGCTAGCAGACATTGTGATGATGAGCATATTGCAGTCAGATGCTGGAGCATTTAAAGCTAAGGTAAATAGTCTGCAGAATGTTTCATGCCCTTATTGCGAAGGAGAGCATCATTTTGAGGATTGCTCGGGTAACCCAGCTTCAATGTTTTATTTGGGTAATCAGCCGCCAAACAAGAATAATGTTTATGGAAACATTTATAATCCGAATTTTAGCTGGGACGGAAATCTATCAGGGTAGAATGCCGGAGCARTTGGAACCAGTAATGCTCTAGTATATCATCAGAAGGTGCAATACCCATTTAAATTTTCTGGGCAGAATCAACAGACCGCTCCAAAGCATCCAGAGACTATGACCCTAGAGGATATGTTTAAGGCATACATGGTAAAGCACGAGTCTTATATGGCGAAGAATGATACTATTGTTCAAAGTCTAGCTGCATCCTTGGGAAATATAGAGGGGCGAATAGGTCAGCTAGCCACAAAATTGAAAAGTCGTCAATGAGGAGTGCTTCCTAGTGGCACTGAAGAGTCAAAAAGAGGTGCGAAGGAGCAATATAAGGCCATTACATTGAGAAACRGGAAGACATTGCCTCCTATCTATCCAATTGCTCCAGGAATCCATGATGAATTAAATCAAGAARAAGAAATCGAGGTAGACATGACACCTACCACCATGCCAGTTAAAAAAAGGACAAACCTTAGGGAATTAGTGAATAGTGAGTAGATCGTGGAACCACGAGGCAACACGGTGAAGAGATCAACCGAGTTGCTAAGACAGACAAAGCTGTARCATCCTTGTTCAAAACAGTTGACAAGTMGAAGCCTCCGAAATAGGCCACTGCTCCTGCAACCACAACAGAATATGTTCCTACAGTACCCTACATGAAAAGGCTGCAAAAAAAAATAATCAAGATGGGCAGTTAAAACGATTTCTTGAGGTACTTAAGCAAATACATATTAATATCCCATTAATGGATGCCTTGGAGTAGATGCCTGCATATGTGAAGTTTTTTAAGGATATTCTCACAAAGAAGTGTAGGCTGAGTGAGTTCGAGATRGTATGTTTAACCGTAAGGAATGCATTACAATCTTGACCAGAAAGATACCCGAGAAAATGAAAGACCCAGGAAGCTTCACAATTCCAGTAGCTATTAGAGGTTAGAAAATTGGACAAGCACTGTGTGACTTGGGAGCGAGCATCAACTTAATGCCTTTATCTGTTTACAAGAAGCTAGGCATGGGAGAAGCTAGGCCTACCACTATATCTCTTCAACTGGCAGACCATTCCATCACTCATCCAGAAGGGAAGATTGAAGATGTATTGGTACAGGTAGATAAGTTTATATTTGCTGCTAATTTCTTAATCCTTGACTATGATGCAGATACAGAAGTGTCAATCATCCTTGGAAGACCATTCCTAGCCATGGGGAGAGCACTAGTGGACATACACAAAAGAGAGGTCACCATGCGTGTGCAAGACTAGGAGATCTAATTCTCGGTGTATGACTCCATGAAGTACCCAGTAGAAGCGGAAGTGTGCTATGTGCTGAAAATTGTAGATGAAACATTAATAGAGACACTGAGCTCAGAAGCTATGTTTAAGCATCCGGGTGGTAGTGGATTAGCTATACTGGAGCATACTGTAAGCWGGGATGCTGGAGCTCAAGAAGGTTTTACTGGTGGAGATAAAGTGCACATCATTGTAGAAGAGCCACCCGACATCAAGCCTACTCTAAAAGGTCGTGCATCAAAGACGAGAAAATCGAAAAGGGAGYTAGAATCATCATCCAACAAAGGAAAAAATGCAAAACCACAAGTCACCACTTCCAAGAAGAACAAAAAGGTAGAAAAGGGAACTTMTGTTTCCTCAAATGAGGGGAAGAGATATGCTACATCTATTTTGCAGGAGCCTCCCTCAATGGCAAAGAGAGGGAAAATCCAAAGACGAAGATCAGCCTATGGGCGACTCGTTGGATGAGAAAAAAGATGAAGGAGATTGACATGCTTGACATGCAAGAGGAAGTACTTTTTGTTCGGACTTTTTCTACCTTTAAAAAGATCAGAGACTCGTGCAAGCGCACACGGTCACAAGTAATACTTAGTAGTAATCTAAGGTCGAATCCTCAGGGACTTGTTGATTTTCAAAACAATTTTAAAGAAGTGAACTGTTGAAATATGCAATTGTGATTTAGGAAGAAAAATGTGATGAAGTGTTGTTGTTTGGGGTTTTAACTAACAAGGAATTTAATAAAACTCAACCTTCTTATCTCCTACCTTAGTTTTGATGCAAAACATGGAAACACACTATGTTGGGAAAATGCACCAGGTGCAATTCTTGACTTTTCTTGGGATTTGAGTTCTACTCTTTCACTACCGCTTTTGGTTGCTGCAGAGGCTAGAGTAACCTACAATCATAYGTCTACGTGTGATTACAATCCTAGAGAATATCTACCAACTCATTTGCACTATGRGTCAGAGGGCCTATGCCTAGAACCATATTTTATGCGCTTATTCCTAAGTCATATCCCATATTGGTTTCCTATTATTTTACCTAACTCACATTTCACAAGGTTGAGTTTTAGTGTATAAATCAAGTTCCCATTGGCCAAATGAGAAAAAGACGTAAAAAGAAGTTTTTAGAAACCAACCCAAAAAAGTGCCAAATGCAATTCTGGGCAAATCCCGAGCGTGTTGAAAATCAAATCATTTTGACTAAGGCATTCTACAAAGAGATTGATAACTAATTTAGAACATAATTAAAGGAAAGTAAATGCACGAAAACATAAAGAAAGTATTTTTCATTGAATTTAAATGAATAAATAAGCCGTACAAGGATTTCTAGCTTAACCCTCGTCTCTCTCGAGCGTGAGGGGAGTTGAAACTCGCTAAAGAACTTTAAAAGAACAGAATGAACAAAGAACGGAAGTAAGAATTTGAATTAAAGGCAATACGAAAGGTAAAAGCGTGAAAAACAAAGAAATGAACAACTAGAACATAAACATAAACCCTAAAAACGTGTTCTACAACTAGAGAGCAACTAAAAGAAGATGAAATAAAGCTTGGAAAGGATGATTTGCTGATGGAGGGATGACTTCCTTTTATAGCACCATAGGTTGGTTGAAACTCCCCTCCATTTTAGGTGRAAAATGGTTCAGATCCACCTAACCACCTCACTTGGACTTGGACTCACGATTTTGAACATGTGGGAAATGTCCTCCTTGCCCTTCATTAATCAAAACGTGCGTTTTGACATTTTGTCCTCCAAAAATGCGTCGGGCGCAATTATGCAAAAACAGAATTCTGTTATTTTCTTCGAACTTTGACCGTATTTATCTCATATTTTTTCTAAAGTACCATAGTTTGACTTTTATGCAGAAATAATCTATGCATGTTCTACTTTAAGAATATGTGGTCCTTTTTGGCAAATAATAATGGGAAATGGGTCAAACACGTGGTCAGAAAAAAGTCAACCCTAACACATTTCCCTTTTGCTCATTTTGATAACCCATATCCCCCATGATATTTTAAATTTAGGTTTTTACTTTATGTCGTATATTTTCATTTGTCTTAATTTTTGCAATTGAATTTTCCATGCATTAACCTTTAGATTTTTGTAGTTAGATATATTTGTCCCTCCCCAAATTATATTTTGAGTGTTTAATTGAATTGAAATATGATTGTTCTTGCATCTGTTGTTTTATGCATCTTATTCTTGCCATGTTTTCTTAAGTAATAATGCTACCAGTGTATTTTTAGTCTTTGAATATAGTTTTGTGCTAGAGCATTCGCTTGCGGGCAATTACTATTTTTATCCCTGCTCTAGCTTAGGTTCCAGTACGAAGGCCCTAGCAGCATCTTGTGAAGTACAATTCCAAAACAGAGAACACTTAGATGAGAAGCTTTTATAACTTACCCATCCATGCCAACCACTACCTTAGTATCACCATAGAGTCAATCCTTCTTTTTCACATCATTTTTATGTCCCTTTACACCATCTATATCTTACCTGCGAAAAATGCCCCTTCTATAACACCACTTTTCTTAGTTCTCAGAGCATCCTATATCCTGCTTTCAGTTGCATTGGGGACAATGCTACATTCTAAGTTTGGGGGTGTGCACGCTTGCTTTGTTCTTTATAAGGTTGAACTTGTAATATATAACTATGAATCTTTCTAGTCMTATAATTCAGCCCTTTTAARAAAAACATTAAAACGTTAAAAGCAAAAAAAAATCTTCAAAGAGGCTGCAGGACTAGGAAGGGCTAGTAGCCCATAGTTGAAAAGCTAGGTTGGTAATAAAAGAGTAGTGCTTTAGGCGAGCGAGAGTGAGTTGAAGAAGTTTATCTCTAGGTGAGTTGATGTTTTTGAAGAGGAAAGTAGGATGATGCTAGAGCTATAGGAAAGAGCCTTTGCTAGAGCTAGAACAAGAATTTAGCTGCTCTCTTGTAGATGTTTTTAGCGAAAGCAGGTTCATAGGTTTGAATGTGTGCTGGCATTATGTGTGAAGGCAGAAAGCAGTGCTTGATGCAAGATGTATGTTCATTAGATGCAAGTTCTTTTCATATTTCAGGGATGCTAGAGTTAATCTTGCTTGAGGACAAGCAAAGTTTTAAGTTCGGAGGTGTGATAACTCTCCATAAGAGGGTGTTTTGTGGTATAATTTGGGCAATTTTGGTGTGTAAATGTGAGAGTCCTTATCAAAAGACCATGGAAAATAGAAGAAATCACTTAGTTAGGTCCTTGAGCTATTAGAATTCTCAATTCCCTCATTTTGAATCAATTATGCTTAATTATGGATGTTTTGTATAGGAATAGGAGAATTTGTTGAGGGCAAACAAAGTGCTTTCAAGGCCGTGAAAGTGTTGTTGGAACATGGCAGGAAGATACATTTAAGTTGGAGCCGGAAACCGCTCAGGATGCTCTAAAGCGTGTGACTACGCAATAATTTATTTGCACCAGTTTTACCATGTCCGTATAGCCTCCTAGTGGTGCCCTAATTTTAAAGGACGTGATATAAATAGAATAACGGTGCCCAGCCGCCATAGGGAGCCCTAGAACAAAAAAAAAACATTGGGCATCGAAAAAGGAGAACATTCCTTATCTTTTCTCATCAAAGAAAGAGCTGAAGGACGTGACAGATTCTCCTTGGTGTCACCATTTTGCTGCTGAGGAAGCCTCTATTTCTCTGCTATMTTCTTCATCAATGAGCTACCTTTCTCCTCTACCCATTCTTCTATTTTTTTTTGTTATGAACTAAACCTCACCTTCGGGGGGGATGAACTCGTTGTAGCTCTTGCTTAATTATGTTTAGTAATTCATATATATTTATGTTGATTTAATAGAGGTGTTTTTATTATTTCATCATATTTATTTTGTTTGGCCAACATTATTGGTTTCCTATGCTCACTTGAGGCTTGGGAAAGTCCTTGTGTTGCGTGTTTACCTCTATTTCCGTAAGATTTCTCTCTTTGAAGTAGAATGGTGAGTACTTAGGGATGAGACTCACCCTTTCGTACCTATAAACTATTCGTATTGCTTGTTTAATCTACAACGGGAGTTGGGATTAAATATGTTTGGGTATCTTGGGAGAGAGCCATGTCAATTTGGGCATTCAGCATTTTGATTTTACTAGAGCATAGCTAGACGTGATTGGGAGCATTAGAGTGATTCCCTCTTGAATTACCTTCATTTCGCATTTTTTGTCTGTTTTTCGTTTTTGGATGCTCCAGAGTAGAATCGCAGAATATTTCTGTTCTTGCTCATTTACCTTTTTTTTTTTGTTGATTTACTGTTACAGCGACTTTAATATTTTATTTTTAATTTGTCTTTTTGATATTCTAATTTACTATTTCAAGTAAACCTATAATCCCTGTGGAGACGACCTTGTTTTTATACTACAATGGATTGTTTTGGTGTATACTTGCACAAATTTTTTCTTATTTTTATAGAATCTTCACCTTCTTCTCTTTTTTTTCGCTTGGGTTTTACAAAACAACCATTTCATTTTTTCATTTGGGTTATACATAAACTTCTACATTCTTCTCCTTTTTCGCTTGAATTTTACGAAAAAAACACCCATTTCAAATCTTCCATCTTCTTTTTTTTATTTTTATTTTTATTTATTTATTATTTTTTATTTGCTTGGGTTTTACGAAAAAAACACACCTTTCAGATCTTCCATTGCTTCAGAAGTGATTTCGATTTCTAGATCTCACTCCGGTGCTCTCTCGCTCTTCTCTCTCTTTCTCTCGCTCTCTCTCTCTTGCTCTCGCTCTCTCTCCCACTCTGGACCATTGTTTTTTTCTTTCACGTAATGATAGGGGGAAAGATACACTCAATAATTTTTTTAATTAAATTTTAAATTTGATACTTTCACATCATTTCTTAGGGATGAAACAAAGTGAATTAAACTTAAAATTTGAAATCCAAGCATAATTAAAATTAGGAGATTAAATGAGAGATTTATTTTCTATTTCAGATGATTAGTTCAAATAATTAAGAAAGAGAAAAAATCTTAAACAAATTTAGTTTAAATTTCAAATTTGAGTATGAACACACTAAAATTAAGAAGATTGAGGAGAGATTGAAATTTTATCCCTTAATTCTAATTTTCAAATTTTTAATTAAGAAGATTGAGGAGAGATTGAAATTCTATCTCTTGATTCTAATTTTCAAATTTTTAATTAAAAAATCTTTAATCTTTTAAATTATTTGTTGATCCTTTTGAATTTGAATTTGACCAAAGTGTTTCAAATTTTATTTATTTACTTTCCATTGATTTAATTTTTTTTATGATTTTATTTAAATTAACCAAATTTTATTATTATTACAATTATTATTTAGATAAACGACATTTTATTTCAAAATATTTGAAATTATTCACTTTATAAATTGATAAATATTCATTCAAAATTAATTAAATAATTTAGGAAATTTATTCCTTCTATAAATAGATTTTTAAGGAATTAAATTAAATTTGAAATCTCAATTCTCTCTCTCTCGATCTTGATCTCTCTCTCTCGTTTCTCCCCTCAATCTATCTCTCCCGTTTCCTCCCTCTCGATCTCGATTTTGATCTCCCCCTCTTGTTTTCCCCCTCGATCTCTCTCTCCTTCTATCGCTCTCTCTCGTTCCCTCTCTCCCTGATCTCTCGCTCTCTCCCTCTGTCTTCCAACGACGTTTTTCGGTGCGCTGTCACCATCTTMTTCTTTGGTGACAGGTCCCACATCTGCGCCAACAACGTCTCATCCGCCGTCACTGTCTTCTTCTTTGGCGGCCTAGACGACCGCGAGGCCCTGGCGTTCAGGAAAAGAATGTCGGAGCATCCTTGAATCAGATTGAAGCTCGTTCGATTCAGACCCACCATTTGTCCCGCCCCCAACTGGGTTAATGAAAAATGATAGAAGAAAACAAATTTAATGGAAAATGAGAGAAGAAAAAAAATTCTGGAAAATGAGAGAAGAAAAAAAATTCTGGAAAATGAGGGAGGGAAAAAATTTTGGAAAAAAGGGAGGGAGATAGAGAGAGGAAATAAGAGAAAAATCTAAAAAATGAATGGTGGGATAGTGAAAGTAATTTAGTATCCATGTGATTTCAGCAAAAAAAACTTAGAAAACAAAACAATACTGATTTTTTAAAATACCTATTCAACCCAAAATCTCTTAAAATTAAAAGTACACAAATTAAAATAATTAAAATGGAAAATAAAAATTAAAATCATCATGAACCATTCGTATTGACATCCGATTATCGGGTTTTTTTTTAATATTGTTGTCAATAAGAGACGACCACGTCTTTGCTTTTTTTTTTATATTAACTGTTAGACGACCACATTAAATTTTTTTTTATAATATTAGTTATATGTTTTTTTATTTAAAGTTATATGTTTTTATAATATTATATTTTATTAAATTTTTTATTTTTTTATAAAATTTATTAATTTCTTAACAAAAATTTATAATATTATTAATTTATCAAAATTTATTAATTTGTATTTTAATTTACCAAAATTTTTTATTTAAACTGTATTCATAGGCTATATAAACATTCATAGGCTATATAAACAAAAATTTATATTTTATTTTTCTTATAGAATCATGAAGTTATCCATGGTAGTTCAAAATTGGAAATTAATATTATAAATTAGAGAACAATATTTGAAGMTTGTCAATTTACAGTCTATCGATCTAATCTGTCCCACAATGGGGACGTCGCYGGTTACGATGTGGCCGACGACGAACTATTGGTACCGCTGGTGTCTCCTGACCCTCTGTAGGGTCTCAATCCTCTATAGGGCTGAAGTATTGCCCATGCTCTCCACGTCTACTATCCATGACCCTCTCTAGATGGTGTGTGATACTGACTAGAACCATGATTCGGTATCATGACCATAGGCGTGGACGGGTCAGCATCAATCTGTGTCTGTGTAAACGGTGGAATGTCCTCAACCTTATGATAGATAACTTCAGGTACGGGATCATCAAGTCCTACTGGAGCATCTTGGTCTACTTGACGTCGTCCTCTATGCCTAGAACCACGAGCAGGAGTAGGTACTTTGTACATTTGATGAAGGCTTTGAAGATGCCTTCCRCCAACATTGCACAACATATTAATTTCGTTTGATGACGAGAGAATACTGATTTGCTCGAAACACGCAACCTACATGGAAAAAAATTAATAAATATGTATTTATTAATTTGAATAATTGTTATAACGAAATAAAAGATTGTACCGTAGAACCAAATGCTGCTCCTTCTCGAGTTATATAWCGTCTGGTGATTAACGTATACCAGCTCATATATCCTGGATCGTAATCACCGTCGTCGTCGACGRGAGGATTAATAACAATAAAATCTTTAGTATATGCCACCTTGCCAYAAAATGTGCAATCTGATCCTACCAGGTGCTATCTCAAATGTGCCACCTCGCCAATAAAATCTCTTATCCCAGCATGACACCTCTGGAATTGTTTGTTTCATACCACATTTTTTGGTAACTCTATCAGGATAATGCCACTCCACAATATGAAAGCATATGAGTGGACTCACAGTGCACTAGACGTTATGTCCATTGGCACAAAAGTCGGGTAGGTTGGCAAATTCCTTATCGTATGGCTTCCAGATCATCTGAAATTRTAATAAAAAACTGTGTAATTAATTATAAATCAATATATATTTTTATATTCTAACATTTAAAAACGTACCGAGCTTGGTGACAAGAGGTCCAGCATGTATCTATACTGGATCAAAACATGTGTAGACACTTTTGTAACACAAAATTGATCTCTCCACCTACAATAATATTATAGGTTAGTACAACAATTGAATGCRTGAAAAAATTTTAAGAGGAAAATAGGACAATATTTATATCGACGTACCAGGCAGCTAATGGTCGACCCACGAGCTCGTGATCTGACATGTGACGACGTTGTGGAGCCATCGTGGGGAACTGATCCCAAGCCCATACTTGAAGAAGTATAATTGGACCGACAATGTCACGTGAGTCAGAGCGACACGTTTTGCACAAGTTTCGATACAACCATGTCAAACATGCTCTACCCCAACTGAAACGTCCAGCTACCTCGAAATCTACTAACAGTGGGAGGAACATTAAATGCACCAAGTTGTTATACTTATTGGTGAATAGACTACCATCGATAAGCTGCATAATATAGGCACGAGCGTATCTGGCAATGGTTTCCTCATGGCTAGATTACGAAATTGAGAAGCTAGCCAAGGTAGACTCAACCTAGAGCCTTTGATGTGCGCAACACCTGGAGTGATCCCAAGTAATGCTTGACAGGTGCCTCTCCAATCATAATTAACACGACCAGTAACAGGCTTGCCATCTACCGGTAACCCAAGCTACACCGCTACATCTTGTAGAGTGATAGTACACTCTCCATCCGGCATGTGGAATGTATGAGTSTTTGGCCTTCACCATTCCACAAGCGCAGTAATGAAATGCCAATCCAATTGGATGAATCCCAATCTGGCAAATCCACAAAATCCAGAAGCGCGTAATGCAGGTTCAATCAAAGGATGCAATGGGATGGTGCGATCCAATACTGCCTCTCTACGTCGGCAGTGCAACTCCTCGTTACACTGACCCTGCCAAACTAGCTCTGATCGATGTCTAGCTTGGTCATACAATACAGATCGATCGATAGGACCTGGGTTTAATTCCATAATCTAATACGATAGATAATCATTAGTTGGAAACTTAAATTTAAATTTTAAAACAATAGTCACAACACAGAGTATCAATTAAACTAAAGGTACAATCACATAGAGTTTTTGTTAAAAAAATAAATTACATCAACAATTAAACTAACATAAATGATTCAGACTAAAGTTTTCAATTACATCAATATCTATGAAGGTGCTTCCCGTCGTCTCGAGGGATAGCTTCTTCRACTGTGACCAAGTTGATTACAAAGCCCGCATCTTTGTTGAACACTTGGTTCTCTCCAATTCGAGCTCCTTTCAGCACCTCATTAATGCATTCAGAAAGATTGGTTGTCACTCACCCATATCTAAATCCACCATCATGTGATAGGGTCCACTTCTCAATCCCAATGTTGCGGAAAAAAATCATACAAGAGCTATTCAGTAATTTAATATTTTCCACCTCCTTGTCATACTTTCGAATTTGGAATTGAGCACCGGCACGATATACCAAATCTTTCAATTCGGTACASTTATATTTATGGTTAAAGTTGCTAGAAACATGTCCTAGACAGAATCTGTGATGCGATTTAGGTTCGGTCCAACCATTATCTGGATTATTAACCGCAGAGATAATACCACCATGTCGATATGAAATTAAACACATCTCTTCATGCGTAACAACTTTTCTTAGGTTTTTCAAAAACCATCCCCAGGTCTGACGACTTTCTTCGTCTACAATGGCAAAAGCAAGAGGAAACAAATGTCCATTTGAATCAACTAATGTTACAATCAATAGCTTCCCCTTATACTTTCCGTAAAGGTGAGTACCATCTATTTGAAGCACGGGCCGAAACTTTTGAAAGGCTGCAATGCAAGGACCGAATGACTAAAATACAGAATGAAGAATGCCATGACCCGGTTGTCCRTAGTTCCTAATTTTCCATTCAACAATTGTTTCAGGATTAGTGTGTTTCAGCATGTACATCCATTTTGGCAAAAGTTTATATGTCTCATCCCAGTCACCAAAAATACGAGCCAAAGCTTTTGTTTTTCCTTCCCAGACCCTCCCATAAGGAACATGATATCCAAATTTTTCCTTGATCAGATCTTGAAATGTCGCAATACTTGTAGAAGGATTAGCTCTCACTGCATCACAAAATTCTCTACTTATCATATTTGAATCCAATTGACAATGACTTTGATTAAATTCYGAATATACACAAGAATGTTGGTCCACGTACTTTGTAATCTCCAATAGGTTAATACTTTTCTTAATAATCGCACGAAGTCGCCAGTTGCATCCATCTTGCCACTTCTTACATCTAACTGCCCACATAKWTGGTGTCGACTCTACAACTTCGTAAGGGTGGTGACTCTTTACAGCAAAACGTTTGACGATATGTTGCATAGTTTTTTTATCATTACACATGAACCCCTTGTACAACATATCATTTTCAACTGTCACTGGTCGCAACATAGACTCGTGTTCTACAATACTGTTAACACTGTCCATGTCATTAAATGTTTGAGGAGGGATCTCATGTTCACTCTCGAGTTCCAATTCATCAAACTCATCATTTGTCGCTATCCTGAGTTCTATAAACCTATTATCAGYAGTTAAGCCCGTATCTTCATCTAAATTAGTAGTTAGAGGTACAACTAACTCAGGTTCGGGATCAAGGCATTGACTATGGTCAAGACATTGGTTGGGTCCCTCAAGGTCCAGTGATTCAAAAGGGATATCATGTTCACCATCGAGGTCCAATGGGACATTCGTCATATTTCTAACATTCACATATAATTCCACTAATTGTGGACATGGCGGTACAATAGAGAACATTAAATCCAATGCATTCTGGTTCTCTAATGGAATAAGAATGTATTTAATGGAACTCGATGGTGYTTGATTAGGGTGTCTATAAACAAGTTATAATTTACTCCTCCCCATATCTAACTTCAATGACACTCCAACCATTTGAACAAAATGTTCAAACTCAATACCACAGTAAAACCTCCACTTGACAGTCCATTGTAATCAATTTCATTTACACCATCAACAGTACCTCCATTCATATACAGTACAATCGCCAAACATTTAGCTATCATTTCAATCCTAAATTGGAAAAGGATATCTTTAATTAAGTTCCTAATTAAATTTAACTACACCAATCAAATAAATAACCTCTATTTAATTGTAATAAAAAGGTATAATTTTATAATTACACACATGTATTAAATAAAAAACAAATCAATACATATAAATTAATTAAACATATAAAAAGATAGTAATTAAGAAATATAATACAAAAATATGCATAATCTTATAATTATAAATACCTACGATTATTTAATAAAATAAATAAATTACATAAATATATATTATTTAAACAAATAAATAATATATTAATTAACAATTAAATCTAACTACACTAATCAAAAGAATAAACTACGCGTTTCTAACACAAAATAAATAATAAATATATGATTTTATAATTGCATAAATCCAAGAAAGAAACAAATTAAAAATACATGTACGAATTAAACAAATAAATTAGATTCATTCACCAATTAAATATAGCACAATATACAAATAAATAAATAAAATTGAATAGTAATAATAAAAGAAAATGAAAAAAAAAATCTTGATCCTTGTAATTCCAAAAATAAAGGAATGAAGTGGTTTCAAACCTAAAAAAAAGAGAATAAAACAAAATTAGACTATATTAGATAATCTTGAAAAAAGAAACAAACAAAAGAAGAAATAAAAAAGGACAAATAAAAGAGACAATCGCTCACCGGTGTGGCGAGACCGATGGTGGTAGCAGAGATCGGACGAGGTGGTGGCGGGGTAGAGGGAGGAGGCGACAGAATAAAATAAGGGGTTAGGGTTTGGKGGTGGGGTATGTGTTTAAAAAAATGCAAGA
>NW_019104573.1:816903-829801 GCF_001995035.1 Momordica charantia
CATTCTTTCTTTCTAACTATTACTGAATTTGTGATGGAAATAGGTGAGAGTTTGGGATGTTACTGCATCATCAACTGCCCGTTCGTCTTGTTGCGTCGGATTAACTTCTCTTTCTGGTGTTCCCGTAAACATCAAGTGCCATGAATCATTGCTCTATGTTGGTACGAGTTCCTCTGTTGTCGCAATTGATTTAAGGACTATGCAGAAAGCTTTCACTGCTGCAGCTTATCAACCGTTTTTATACTCATTCGAGATGGTTCCCTCTAAATCCTTGATATGCACTGGTGGTCGTGGCAGGTATGATCAAATGGATCTTTCAGTTCATTGATATAAAAAAAATGCCTATATTTATCTTATTTAGAATTCACCAAACACAGCCTACCTGATATTAATATGAAATGTATAGCTTTTATCCTAAGTTGATCTAGGTTTGTTTCATTTTGGTATGTGAACTTGTGTCATTTTAATCCTTAAAGTTTTTGAAAAGTAACCATTTTGGAGTTTACCTGTGAATTGTTTGTATGAGATGGTATGACTTTTAATATGTGTATACCGTACTAACGTGGGCATGAATTGAAGCCATATAGGCTAGTTGAGGTGGGTATCAAGTGAAGTGGAAATTGAATGTTGAATAATGGTAAAACCAAAGTGGTTACTTCTTTTCAGTTTACGGACCAAAATAAACATTTTGAAAGTTCGAGGACTAAAATGGAATAATCATTTGAAAATTCAAGGATCGAAATAAAATAAATATGAAATTTTAGAGACCGAATTAGAGCTGAAAATACATGTGTTTTCTTTTCTTTTCTTTCTTGCAGTGCAATGCTTTGGGATGTAAGAAGAAACCAGGATGGACATAAACCTGTACCAATTGCTGAATTGGAGGGGCACAGAGGACCAGTAAGTTTCCTACACATGGATCCATACAAAATAGTTACAGGAGGTCCAGGTGATATTTACGTAAACATCTGGGAGGTGGATTCTGGTACACAAGCAAATTCTTTGAGTTGCTGGTTCAATGAAGATGCGGGCAGCAGCACGACGTTGTCCTCTTTTGCTGTTAATGGGTGTAGAATTTTCACTGCTTGCTATGATGAAGATCTCGGACTTCTGCGCTGCCGAGACTACACCAGTGCTTCTCGTCCTATCRTCGAACACGGAGAGGTTCTCTCCAGATTTTGGGATCCGGAATGCTACAGCGACAGCAATAATTCAGATCTTTAATAATAGATCATCTGTAAGCTGTAAACAGTTTCACTAAGTTTTTAACTTTTCAAGTAGCTTTTGAAGGAGTAGGAGTTCCGTGTTGTGCATTATTGTAGTCTTCTAGTGGGATATACAACTTTTGGAAGTGAAAAGTGATTTGAGATAGCAAGCTCTGATAGCCGAAAGGAAATATGGGAAATAGTGAAAAAGCTTTCCAGTTTGCAAAGAAGTTACAATTGTTCAAGCTTGAGAAAGCCATTTTCTTGAAGTTTGTTTGTGGCTTAGTGTCAATATTCTGGTAGTGCTTTCCCCAGGTCCGAGCCTTGGGGGTACGGGTGCCCTTTGAGTATAGGGGAGCAAAGTAACTTCTGAGTTATCCAAAAATATTTTGGCAATGTTTTTGAAAGTTTTGTGATATACTTGCTGATATTAGAGCATCTCAGACTATAGCTCGTATATGTTTTAGACTTTTAGTCTCTAATATTTGGGTTTTTTTTTTTAAAAAAAAAAGGTTTAGTCTCTATGGTTTAAAAAAATTTAATTCAGTCCCTTGTGTTAAACTTTTTTAATTAAATCCTTCCTGTCTATGTATGTTACAAGTTTGTTGATGAGGAACTATTGTTACATAATACTTCAGGTTCCATTTACTAGAAATTTTATGGAATAACTAAAGCTGTTTATTGCTAATCTTTTTTTAATTAAAATAATAATAAATTTTAATTTATTACTATTTTTTATAGTAAATATTCTTTTATTATAACAATCTATTTAATATTAATAAATAATAAATATTTAAAATATAATTACATTAAGTAAAATAATTTTTTTATTAGAATAACCATCATTTAGTATGTATATAGTGTGGATTTAAACTTAATATTTTAATTGGAGAGATAAAAGTCTTAGCCAGTTGAGCTAAACGTGACTAATTGACTTTTATGTGCTTTTTCTATCAATTAGATCATTTATTTATGGAATAAACTATCCAAGCATACCTATTTCTTCATATTTCAACTTCTATAAATAGAAATTTATTTTATTTTAGAAATAGAAATTTGTATTATTCTAAAATAAAATGTATCAGCTAATAAAAGTTTATTTTATTTTAGAAATAGAAATTTGTATTATTCTAAAATAAAATGTATCAACTAATAAAAGTTGTATAAATTTTGATTAGAAGAAAAATACTAGTAGTATAAATAAAAATGAAACAATAAAAATATAAAATAAATAATTAAAAAGTGATGCATATTATTAATAGATGAGAGAAAAATAGTAATTATAAATGTGTGGGGTCACGTAATAAAAAATTGAGATTAATGGTSTGTTTGATAACCATTTTTTGTTTTTTGTTTTTAAAAAGAGATAATATATTGGGAGGTCTATTTTTAAATCTTAATTTTATAAATGTCTTTAGTTTTCCAAATTTACACTTTTTAGATATTTTCATGTAGGATTTTATGTTAATATCGTTTCTATCCTTATTTATTGCTTTTTATTTTATTATAATTTTAAAATTTAAAAGATTTGAATCCTTAATTTGTTATTATATTYCTTTAATCATTGTGGGACCCGTTCAATTTTTCAACCTAAATTCCTCAAATCCCTCCTTCAAAAAAGATTTTATCCTCTCACCAATTAATAACTTCCAAATTTGTGAAATTACGTTTTGAATTAATCAGATCCGTTTGCTGCCGTCTRCTTTCGTCTCCAACCTTCCTTTTTTTTTCGTCGTCTTCCTTTCTTTCATGCCGACCGTCATCAACGAGGATAGGAGACGTGCAGACTGTCTGTGTTCTTCTTCAGGGCTTCCATCAACGAGCGATTTTTTCCTTCTTCTTTTCGTCGAGATCTTCTTATTACCATCGCTGAATAGACTTCCCGTCGACCTCGTTGCACGTTTCCAATGCCGTGCAGCGTGCTTCCGTCAATGAGGTATTTATTCCTTCAATTTCTGTCGCCGAATAAACTTTTCGTCGACGTCTTTGCACGTTTCCGATGCCGTTCAGCACATTCCTCGTCTCCTGTCCCATTCTGTTTTTACCATTGGTAATTATTAGTCTTCCATTAAGATTGGTATATATGGGGATATATTTTATGTATGTGTATAGAAAATTGAAGTTCTAAACGTCTCATAGTCTTAGTATTCCTGATTATATTCGTATATATGGGTATTATTGTATATG
Organism: Momordica charantia; assembly: GCF_001995035.1. The sequence continues at coordinate 820,296 of NW_019104573.1, forward strand.
TGAATATATCTTATATGTGTATATATCTTATATATATAAGATATATATACACATATATCTTATAGTTCTGTAGAAATGGTCCTCCATACCATTAGTAATTATTAGTCTTCCGTTAAGATTGATATATACGAGGATATATTTTGTGTATGTGTATAGAAAATTGAAGTTCTAAATGTCTCATAGTCTTAGTATTCTTGATTATATTCGTATAGATGGGTATATATCTTATATGTGTATATATCTTATATATAGTATAAGATATATACACATATACCTTATAGTTCTGTAGATAGGGTCTTCCAAAATTAAAGTCATAAACGTCTCATGGTCTGGACMATTGTTATTTTTGGATTTTGGGGGATTTCTGAAGGTTTTCAAATTTTGAGGGATTTCGAGATATTGTTTCAAATCTTTGTCATTACAAAAGCCTCTATAAAATGGATGCTTCATTTTTTTTTTTCTTTTTCTTTCTTTTGGTAGATTTTTAGACGGGATTTGGGGATATTTTGGGAGGCTTTCAAATTTGGGGAATTTAGGGTTTTCTTTTTAATGTTTTGGTGTTTTAATTTGTTTTGGAAAGTATCATTAACCTAAAATTATGGGATCCTAATTATAACCTTCGAATTAATCAATTCTGCATTTTAAAATGAATCTAAAATTAATTTGTAGATACGAGGGTATTTAAGTAATTTATGTGATGGGTACCCTCTTAAATAAGGTTGATACATGACAAATGTGTAAATTCTATACATTCCATCCTTTTATGTAATTAGGATCTTTAAATAGCCCATCAATGTACTAATCTCCTTTTAAAAAACAAAAAACCAAAACATGTTTGGTAACCATTTTTAGTTTTTTGTTTTTAAAAAGTTAGAAAATTGAAAATACATATTAGAGAGAGAAAATTTGATGTAGAATAGAGATGACAATCGTGTGGGTGCGAGTGAGGATGCTTTCCCTCATTCTCGTGGTCGTGAAAATTTTCAGTCTCCGTCTCCACCTCGTTTTTGGGTCCGAGATGTTCTCGAGAAAAATTATCGGTTTTATTATTGTTTTTAATTATTTTTAGAATTTAAGTATAAAAAAGTGTAATAAACATATATTAATTATTTAAAAAATAGAATTGGGGACGAGGTCGGGCTACGCATTTCCTATTTTTTGGGACCCGAYCCTGCGGAAATTTTTGTCACCCCCTAATGTAGAGACATGAAAATACAAGTTTAGATAAATGTAAATAAACTTTTGGAAAATAAATTTTAGAGATAAATAAAAAGATTTAGAAAAAAATAGTGAAAGAAAAGTTAAAGACAAAAAGAGAAAAATTTTAGAGAAAAAAAGTAAAGTCGGGAGGAAAAGATATGTTAAAGAAAAAAAAATTATAAAGAAAGAGAAAAATTATAGTGGAAACAAATTTAAAGATAAAAACAAGATTCAAAATATAATTTTTAGAGAGAATAAATAAATACAAAGATAAATAAAAGTTACAGTGAAAGAAAATTGAAGRAGAAAATAAAATATAATTTTCAGAAGAAAAAATAGATTACGAACCGAAAGAAAAGTTATAAAAGATGAAACTTTAGAGAGAAAAAAAGTTAGGAAAAATATTAAATTTTTAGAGGGAGAAATGAAACTGGTCGGTTAGGAAAAAAACAAAAATACAAAAAATTTTGGAGAAAGACAAATAATAATAAATATTCAAAATATGAAAATTTGAAGAGAGAAAAATAAAATTTGTAGAGAGAAATTTAGAAATAAAAAAAAATTTAGAGTGAGAAATAAATTTTCCAGAGATAAATATGAGAAAGAAAAGAAAAAGAGTATTAGAAGAAGAAATCAGATTTTGAAAAACAAAAACTTGTTTTTGAAAACTACTTTTTTTTTTTGTTTTTGAAATTTACATAGAATTTCAAAATGGTTTTTGAAAACAAGAAACAGAAAATTGAATTGGTTATCAAACAACCCTATTTTTAAAAAATTAAAAACCAAAAATAAAAAACAAAAAACGAAATGGTTATCAAACGAGCCCTAAGGTTTTAGGTAAGTGACTATAAAGTTTGAGATGAGTCCTACTAATCGATTCCATTCCTATCCTTTATTAAACACTATTAAAGATAATGAAAATTTTTATTCTCATTAATTGATTATAAAACTTGGGCTTAAAATCTTTTTTTTGTTTTAGTACAATATAGTGGGGAGGGGATTCCAACTCACAACCTTTTGGTTTAAGATATATGTCAATTATGACTGAGTTATTGGTATGRCTTAAAATCTTTTAAAATAAATACTAATAAAACCTCAATAATATATTTATCTCTAACAAATCTCTCTCCTTTTTTTAAAACTGAAAACAAATTATCTTTTAAACTTAYTAAAATAAAATAACTTCTGAAACAAAAAGGTCTATCTTTRAAGGAAAAAAAAAGGTTTTACAAGGTTAAGATGCTATCTTAGTTCAATGCAATCACATTTGGTTAATTGTAGTCTACTTTAAAAACGTTCATTTTGATCTCTTGTACTTCGTTTTGATCCTCGTACTTTTAAAAGGTGACCACTTYTGTTTCTATTTGTAAAAATTTTCACACAAATTCTATACATAAAATAAACCCTTTAATATGAAGTCATGTTTATTTTTTAAGAAATATATAGAGTGTATTGTCGTGTTGAAATTGTGATTAAAAAAATTAAAATTAAAAAAGGGGACCAAAATTGTCACTTTTTAGAAGCACAGAGACCAAAACGAACATTTTTAAATAGATAATATCTTGGATGGACTGTTTTGGAAACTTATTTTCACAAATGTCCAATTTTACAAATTTTACAATTTTAGATTTCTGGATTTAAAACTTTTTCTAAATACCAAAATTGCCCTTATATATGGTATTTATATTTATTATAATTAGTTTTTTTTTTATCTAAACGCAAAAGATTAATGTTCCAAATTTTATTTTGTTAAATTATTGTGGAACTCAAATCAATTATTCTCATAATCAGCTAATTTACTCCTTAATATATTCTACTAAAGAATGAAATTTACGACAAAATATTCAATAATTCTCATAATCTCCTAATTTACTCCTTAATATATTATACTAAAGAATGAAATTTATTACAAAATATTTTTCATTTCATTCTAATTTTTGGCTCAATTTCAATACTATAACAACTATAACATACACTTATACGGAGATATATATATTTATATGGAGATATAAACTATATTCGACTACCTTTTCATTTCTATGGAGATATAAACTATATGCACCATGGATTTTTACAGTTTAGTGGGTTTGGAGAGTGTTCGTTTGCTTGTTCGGAGAGAAATAGAAGGGTTGGACAATCATACTGAATATTAGGTTTACCAAGAGCGAGAGCGATAAAGTGCATGAGCAAGAGAGAGAATTTATAGAATCATAGTTTTTCCTTTTTTTTTTTAATTTCTTTCTTCTGTCTACTTTATTTTTCTCCTTCTTTTTGTTGTTTTCTTTAGTAAAAAATGTGGTTGTGGTTCTATCTTTGTTTGTTACATGACTAAAATGGATCACACCATGAAGATAAATGAGGATGATCGATTTCTAGCTCAAATGACTAGCTTGTCGCACCTCAATAATGCGAAATTAAAAATAAGCTCACTCTAACACAACTGGATATGTTCATGAGAAGAACTAAACTTGACCATTTCGTGGACTTTGATATGATGTTCTGCAGTGGTCTAGTGCACTACTTTCTGCTAAGGGAGGTTATTGACAGTAGGCCAGATGCGATGAGCTTCAATGTTAGGGGTACCATTATGACTTTCTCGAAGGCTGAATTCTTACTAAGGATAGGGTTATGGTAGCCATCCAGTAGGGTGGTTCAGAAGGACTTAAAAAAAAGGCTTCGAAGTAAGTACTTCAAAGATATTGTTGACATTAGGCTTGATGATTTTAAAGCTCAGTATAAGGAAGTTGTCTTTACAAACGACGATGATGCTGTGAAGGTGACCTTGATATACGACACTGAATTTGYAATGATGGACAAGAACAAGGTCAAGTCCAATGCTAACTATGACCTATTTGGGGAAGCCGAGGACGAACTACTTAAATAGTATGGATTGGAGAATAACCATCTAGTAGAGGACACTAGATGGCCTTCATAATGCAATGAGAGACAAAGTTACTTTCTACAAGTCGAAGGTCATTTCAAATATTAAATATCAAGTTCGGTACAGTCTCAAGAGTTTTCCTATTGCATTTAAGGTAAAATCTTCGTCATTACAATGACGTCCAGGCGTKTCATGTAATCCAGATAGAGTCTATAAYTAATATTAATGCTTGTTCTTAGGTTTGGCATATGAGGTTGTACTATCCCTTGTTAGGCATGATGTTACCCAAATGAACGATATAGATGTGCCTCACATCTTTAGGTACTTGTGCTACAAATCAGTCACCAAAAATATTCTTCAACGTGAAGTGTTCAATTCATGATGTTAGAAAAATAGTATTATCCTACATTTATTTTTTCTTTAAGAAATTGTAACATGTTTAATATCATTTGTTCAATCTCATTCGTATTGCTTTTACATGTGCAGTTGACTATTATCAATTCAATTTTAGAGTCAAGYGTAGAAAAGGTACATCGAGAGTCTACCTTTGATGAAAGATCTGTATTTCATTCCAATACTCCAGCTGGCACTACTTCGCRTCATGACTACTGGGTAGGAGCTCTTAATTTGCCTGATCATTTTTTATTTGATGATGAGATCTAGTTCGATGAGTTGCTTGACTCATACGTGGATATTGCTTCGATTAAGCTGCGATCGCAGACAACCGCTCTAAGATCCCCACCGCAATGACAATTGAGCAAGTTGGACCGATGATTGATCCCACCCCACCAAGGTTACCTTGTACTAGTCAAGGTCCAACCTTGACAGGTTTACAATCATTCCCATCGATAGAGGAACGCGCTGGACAGCAGGATGATGTCTGTAGCCAACCCTTGAACGATCTTTTACATATTATCGAGAAATTGTTGGACAATGTAAGAACATAAGTTGGGGAGATTAGGTCGTAGTTGGGGAGATTAGGTCAGAGTTTGCAGAGATTAGGTCGAACTTGAAAGGAATTATTGCAGTGCTACAATTTCTATGTAAGGTAATATTTCCTGATATGATCATAATTGGCCTCAAGTCCTTGGAATCAAGTCAAGTCAAATAGATAGCACAATGTGCCCGCCTACGCCATCAATAACCAACTAACCTCGCAAGGCGTCACCCTACGTGCCTCAGCTAGTGCCTTTRGCAACCCCTGCGTGCATGCTAGCGTTCAGCCGTGTGCGTCTTCGCCCTTTTATCCCAGTGCATGCCCTCTGCCTGCACAAGTGCTCGCTTGCCTACTACCTCAGCCATGTGCACCTTCCAACAGCGCTCATTCCCTTGAGTTCGCGCCCTAGCAGCGTGCATTGCCCCCGCCTGTATACCCATGCCGATTTGCACATGCTAGCGCTAGCCTCTACCACGAGCCTCAGCACACTTGCTGCTTGCCCCAACGCTGCCTACTCAGCGCCACGCCCATGCCTCCTCAGCATCATGCCTGCTTGCTTAACTCCCAATCACCCTTGCCTGTGCGCACGTCCAGCCCATGCCCCCCGGCGCCAAATTGTCTTGCTTGTTGCCTACCCTATTCCTTGTAAGGAAATTATTATTTTTCCCTTAGTTTTATTTTGTTTTAAATCATTTTAGAATTGAGGAATATTTTCCCATGCTCGATTAGTAAGTTGGTGGATTTTATGAAAGATCTTCTATTTTTAGTTTCCTTAATTTATTTTAATTTTAACAAAATTAGTTTAAGGAATAAATTGTCTTGCTTGATTAGCAAGTCAGCATGTAAGGGAACACTGATCTACTTCTTTAAAGTCGAGAAGGAGTGAATTCCATCTTGTGCATAGTTATGTTTTCAGCTCCCCACTCGATCTCGTCCCAAAAATGGTAGGATTACTGAGTCGATAACCCGGGCCACTCTCACCCATGCAAATCTAAGGACGATCCCATATAGGCAGGAGTCCATAACTTGTTCAGGATTAAGATCGATTTTCCTGATCATCCTATGAGATAACAATATATTGACTAATGGTGTTAGAGCGAATGATTAATTATTTCATGGTCCAATTTTATGCAAACTCATTGTATAGAATACCCCCACTTGCATGTCTCTACATGAACGAACTTGATAAAATCGTTTATAACTATTACAAAGCGAGYCGTATCTATAGTGTTGCCAGGATAAGTTACCTTTAGGGTTCAGCTTACTATTATATTTATAAAGTGAAAATCCTATGACCATCAGGATATCTTATCTTTTTGAATATAGGATATCTTCTCCTGAATCTAGGGGAAATCCTAAGACCATCAGGATATCTTCTTCTTTTGAATTCTTAAATATAGAAAATRAGGATTTTTCTCATCCATAACATTAGCCCCTACTCTCAAAATAGAAGACAATAAGCTTGAACAAAATGATTTTTCTCTCGTAATACATAGTATTAATTTTGAATCTTTAACCAAAATTAACATATATTTATATAATGTATCAATATGCATTATATACATTCCCTTATATAATTTCAAGATTTCAAATTATTTCATAATTCTTGATCTTCGTTTTACTCGTTGTGATCTAGTAAAGGGACCTATAGATCAGAAGCTCTAATGATGCGAGATTGATCAGTTAAACTTATTAACCGAGTTAATCAATGTTCGTTAACTGTGGGTCAATCCACTAAAGACCCACAACTATACTATTCTCACTACATAATATTTTCATGTCCACGGATGTACGACTATTAACGGCAAGTCAATCCTTCACGAGTGCTCGTAACTCTAGCTGGGTCAAATTACCGTTTTATCCTTGAGTTATATCTTGCTTCTTAAATACCACTACCCTGCAAACAACCCGATTATGATCCGACCAATAATTGGAAGTCCATCTCGGGCCAGTGAGAGGGTGGGGCCCCTTGTTCAACTCCCATAGTCAACATGTAAGGGAACACTCATCTACTTCCCTAAAGTCGGGATGGAGTGAATTTCATCTTGGGCAGTTATGTTCCCAGCTCCCCACTCGGTTTCGTCCCCAAAATGGTAGGATTATTGAGGCGGCAACCSAAGTCATTCTCACCTATACAAATTAAAGCATGATCCCTTATAGGCACGAGTCCATAACTCGCTTAGGATTAAAATCGAGTTACCTGGTTATCCTATGAGATAACAATGTATTGACTAATGGTATTAAAGCTAATGATTAATTATTTCGAGGTCCGGTCTTATACAAACTCATTGTATAGGATACCCCCACTAGCATGTCTCTACATGAACGACTTGGATAGAATCGTTTGTAACTATTACAAAGTGGGCGTACCCACAGTATTGCCAGGATAAGATACTTAACCTTATCCATGTACTATAGACCATTTAGGTTATTACTAGAACATTATCTACTTGTATATCGAGTATATACTGTATATATATTGTATATCAAGTCTATACACTGTATATTAAATATATACTATTCCAGTTACATTAAATAACCTTGGGACTTAGTTTATAGAATACGAGTAATGCAAAGAAATAATAAAATAAWTTTTTTTAATAATGTTTACAAATTACAAACTCACGARCTCAAGACACTAAACCCATCAGGTTGAACTTAGGATCTCATTGTTTTACCTTCGAAGCATGCTTGTTTGGTTGGTCACCAAACTTGTGAAGTGTTTCCAACCTCGAGCATAGTGAATCATTTGTCTGCTCAAGGTAATCAATTGCAAAGGTAATCCATCTAACCTTTCCCTTTCGAGTTGAACCAACTATACAATTGGATTCAAGTGGCTAGAGACTCGAGTAGTCCATGTTGTCGCGTATCATTTCCATTAACCCGTAATTCACAATCTTAATTCTAATTGTTTTTAGCATTGATTTTATGCCATAGGGTACAAGCACGGACGATGGCACATTTGTCGTACCTGATGATGGCGTTGAGGATCCATTGTCCTTTAAATTGGCAATGAATGATGTTGACAAATATCAATGGATTAAAGCCATGGATCTGAAAATTTAGTCGGTGGACTTCAATTGCGTGTGGGATCTTGTAGATCAACCCGATGGGGTAAAACCTATAGGTTTCAAATAGATCTACAAGAGGAAAARAGATGTAAATGGAAAGGTGCAACGTGCAGGATCCTGCAAGAGGCGTGCAGCAATGCGAGCGTAGGCGCACARGCAATGAGGTGTGCYGACAGCGGAYACATGGACATTCGAAGGCATTCGATCATCCTGGTGTGCAGTATCCACGCTGGAGCACTTGTGAACTTCTTATAGGCTTCATGCGGTGAGAGAATTAGTCCAGACATGAATGAGTCTTCCATAAGGATAGTGCCACRTTCTTAAAATAATGGATAGTGGACTTAGTGGGGGAGTGCTTCCTATAATGGAGGAGAACATGGTAGCTAAATTTATTGGAGAGTTATTGGAGTAGTGGCTTCGTGATTCTCTCCAACCTCCAAGTAGTGGGAAGTGGGCCAAATCTTGTAGTGGACTCCAAGTAAGGCTAAATTTAGTATGTCTAAATTTAGTAGTGTCTATGTTTAGGATATCCTTTCCTTATAAATTGGAGAGTTTGAGGAATGTTTAAGCATCCAATCGAGGAGTGTGTATTCCCATAATGTCTAGTCCAATCTTTTGTAGCCCAAGTGACACGAGATAGTTAAGCTCCCTAGGGAAAAGTATTGTTCCTCTAGGGAGAGTCGAGTTCCTTACGTGAGGAAGCATTGTCCATCAATATCCGTCTTGATGGAAGATTCAACTACGGAGTTGGTCGGGTCTCTTGTGAACTTAGCCAAGCCTAGAACGAGGTATTGTTATCCTAAGGTTGGTGCCTTAGGGTGTGTCCGTGAGAGAGTGACATGCGTTGTAACATGTCCTRTATACAAGATTTGTAAAGGTTAGGAAAGAGGTTYTTGTATGATTGGCTTTGGGTGTGTATGTGTTGTGTTGCATTGATGCACGACCAACGACAGTTGGAAGAGCTGTGGTGATATATATTTTTGCACTAACTTTATGAGAGAACCATTGGTGTGTGGTGAAGGATGTACTAAGGTGGCATCCTTAGGCCGCACGGGTGATAACTCTCCAAAAGAGAGTTATTCTAATCATTATTTGGGAAATTTTTGTGCAAATCATTATCAAAGTGTGTCTATTTTAGCAGTTAAACATCATGAATGATCTTAGGAATTGAATTTTGAGCTTAAGTCCCATGTATTGAATGCTTTAGCTTAAAATAGTACTGAATTCTCCTATTATTAGCTTTTATGCATAGGTCTAAAAAAAAAAAAGATAGAAGCATGAAGAAAACACTGAGTCTAGAAAGGAGTAGGTGAAAAATGTTCAAGACAGAGCATGAGAGAGAGAGCTGAAGCACATAATCACTGGAGCATGGATTCAAAGGTCAGTAACTGTCCCAAAACATGGGATATTTTACCAT
>NW_019104573.1:830191-852045 GCF_001995035.1 Momordica charantia
CTCTTTCCCCTATGAGCTAAACCCAGTTTCGGGAGAGATTTGAATGTTGTAACTGTTGAACAACTAAAACTCTAGCTGTCTTTATTTCGCTATTTAATATAGCTGCGCATATTTCCTTATCTTACTAAACATTACTGGCCTATGATGCTTTATGGGCCTACCGTACAATATTCAAAACCCTGTTGGGAACTTCTCCTTACAAATTGGTTTTGGGAAACCATGCCACCTTCCACTGGAGCTAGAGCATAATGCATTCTTGACGATTAAGAAGCTGAACTTAGACTATGTTGCAGCAGGAGATTTACGTCGCTTGCAATTACTGGAGCTTGAGGAATTTAGGCAAGATGTGTATGAGAATGCCAAATTATAGAGGAAAAAAAACAAAGTGATGGCACGATGCAAGAATCCAACCCAAGCATTTTGAAAAAGGGCAGCAAGTTCTCTTGTACAATTCGAGAGTGAAACTCTTTCCAGGGAAACTTAAATCTAGATGGTCTGGACCATTTTTGGTCTCACATGTATTTCCCCAATGGTGTTCTCAGGGTACAAGAGATTGACTCAAGAAGAGAGTTCACGGTGAATGGTCAAGGCCGAAGCATTTTTATGGCGAGGACGTGGTGAGAGATGCTGAAGCTCACAACTTTGCAGTAGACTGGGTGTGATTAACACGAAATAATTAGAGCAAGATTTTTTTCGTTTTTCTTTAATTAGTTTACTTGCTTTGAATTCTTACAATTTATTTGAGTTTAATTTTACTTTGCAAGGGGGAATTTTGAAATCAGCCAAGAGAGCTGCCTACAAAAGAAAGTGGAAGGTAGCTATGATGGGATGGATGGTGCAGACAAAGAGATAGRAAAGAGGGCAGGTGGGAGCTTTAAATCGTGGGCAGCCTGCATGGCAGGCATGCAAGACATCATTAAGGCAAAAAACGACTAATTCAATTTGTGGAGAGAGGTTAGTAATCATTTTGATTTTGGGAAAGGGAAATAGAATAGGAAGAGATTTTGGGGAATTAATGATTTTAGGACAAAATTTTTAAATTTGAAAAAAAATCGTGGGAAGGGATTCACTCCCTATTTATGTGGCCCGTTTCTTTTTAAAACTGACGTCCTCAACATTTTCCTTCCACTTCCTTTCTATCCATCCGCCTCCTTTGTGCTCTTAAATTTTCCCCAGTCCCTTCTTTCCTTTCTGTTCACGCAAACCCTAACCCTTAATCCTCCACCATGCCAAGAATTAAGCACAAGGCTAATTGCAAGAGAGCTCTGGAAGTTCAACTCTCCGAGAGCGAAAGGTCAAGCGAAGAGTTTCAAGAAGCGCGCGACAYGATTCCACCACCTGAAGCCTTGGGTAAGCTGAGCCGACGCTGCGTACTCCATCGAGCTTTGAGCAGATGCCTGTCGAATCGGAGTTGCCCCTGCCTCCTCCTCTAMTACCCAGCCCTAAGGTAAGCCTCTCTACTCCGAGCCCTAGGCTCCCGTAAACTCAATCCGAAATTCCTCCTCTCGCCGAGGATCCTCCAATTGCTAGCCCTACAAAATCGACCGATCCTCCTGCTGCTCCAGTCACTAAACCACCCTCATCTCACAATGACCTACCCCTCACTACCCACTCAAACAACTATCACCACCACTCCAACCCAGCAAACCTCCATCCCTGCCTCATATCCTCTATTGTGGTCGAGGAAATTCATTCGTCGGTGGCCCCTAAGAGCACCTCTGCTTCTAGGCCCACCTCACGCATTCGAAAAAGCTAACGACCCTTTTCCTCTTTGCCAATTCCCAGCCCAGCTAAGAAGCAGAAGACCCCAAGTTCTTCAAAGCCCCCACCATTTAAAAARAAGTTGGTAAAGATTGCTTCCCCATTAGAAGCGGCACAGTGGGACATCTTTTATTTTGTAGGTGCCTGCATCCACTAGTGCCTCAAAGAAGATCAATGTGGTGCTACCGCACCAAGCGAAATTTTGGCAATTTGTGGACCAGGCGGCCAAGACGAACTACCGGACAATAAAGACGAGGGACCTATACTTGGAGAAATGCTTCAGGTCGGAGGATATGTCCCGGTTTGTGAAGGATGAAGCAAAGCAGATGAAGTGGGAGCATTTTTGTCCCCCCCCATTCATGTACTCGCATAGTGTTGGTTCATGAGTTCTATGTGAACTTCAATCCAGATAGAGTGGGGCGCACAGTTGTTTGAGATTTGGAGGTGGATTGGTCTCCAGAGTTCATTAACAAAATGTTGAAGCTTCCCAWCATCCCTAAGGCTGATTTTAACAAGCTTGTTCAGCAGCCCTCCCTCCGTGAGCTTGACCATGTCCTACAACTAGTAGGTGTTGCAGGCGCAACTTGGCAGGTCACTGACAAAGGCGCCGCTCSCTAAAGTCTGATCAGCTCACAATAGAGGCCAAAATATGGCGTTACTTATAAAGGAYAGAGTCCCACTGCTGGCCTGCATCTTGGAGGGGTAATCGATCGATGTTTGGTAGATAATCCATAGAGAGATGGCTCAATGTGCATCCAAAAGGATCGGCCGCCTATTCTTCCCCAGCTTAAGCACAAAATTATGTTTGTGATGTGACGTTCYTATCTTAGACGACGAAGAGCTCATCAAAGATAAGCTGGTGATACACAATCATACGTTGGAGCAACTGATGCTCCAAACCCTACACGRCGTAGAGCTTTGCCTAAAACAACCATCAATGAAATGATGGCTCAGTTCACAAAGATCCAAAAGCAGCTTGCATGTATGGAAGAGGCCCAGACTGCCTTTGCCTAATAGGAAAAGAAGAGGGATGCCACCATCATGGCAGCATTGGAGCATTTGACAAAAGAGGTTCCATTGTTGTCTGCCGCCACTCACATTGGATTGAAGAATCTATTGGAGCATTCGAGTAGCTCTAGAGAGGAAGATAAACCCACGGGCGACTCTTCCGAGGAAGAAGAGAGCASAKAAGGTAGCTCTGCTTAACTGCAAAAAAGGTAGTGTCTTTTCTTTTTGCTGTGACAAAATTGAACCCTCATATTGTTTTTATTTATTAGYTTAGTTTTTAATTCTTGCATTTTTTAATTTCTGCATTTAAATTATGCTTTTTCTTAGTTTCTATTATTTTTTTAGTCAGTATATGAATCTCCCCCAACATGAAATTAATGATAAAAGAAAGCTTTAGCAATTTTATGTCCTTAGCATCTGTCTCTTACCCTTTATCAATAGTCTAGATGTTAGAGCCTACTAATGCAAAGTTTTTCCTTCTGAAGATGAAGCAATTAAATGTTGGTTGGCTTTCTTTTGTTCAACCTCTAGTCCATACTAGCCCGCACATGCGCTAGCTTTTTTCTATTAATACTGGCCCCAAGTAGTGTTGAACTTAARGGAGATTTTCAATGGCTACCTATCCAAAGTTAGCTTCATCTTTGTATAGCTAGTCTGGACCTCTTTTAGATCCCCTTAGACTATACTAATAGCCATCCCTTACAAATGTACTTACATTCTTAGCGAGCGCTTTTATATTTCCCATCATACTATTGCTTTAAGTTTGGAAGTGTGCTGTAGCATTCTGTTATGCTTGTCCTTAGCTGCATTGAGGACAATGTAGTCTTTTAAGTTTGGGGGGTGAGCAATTATTTCTTAAGCCTTTAGTAGTTAATCTGTATATAACCATGAATCTTTCTAATCCTGTAATTTAGTCCTTTATCTAAAAAAATCACAAAATGAGGGGCTAGTAGCCCGCATCCGTTTGCAAAAAGAGGCTGCATTATTAGGAAGGACTAGTAGCTCATGGTTAAAGAAGCCCAAGTTGGTAGTACAAATATTGAATGTCTAGGCTAGTGATAGGGGCTTGAGCATGAATTGCTAGGGGAAGCCAAGCCTGGTTGGGAAATAGAAAGAAGTTTGAGTTGGACAGAATTCAGTGTCTTCTAGTTTGTGAACAAAATTAGGCTGCCAGCTGAAGCATTTTAGCAGAGTTATGTAAGCTCTAGTGTTTCTGATCAAAGTAAAGCAAAGGGGCAAAAGTCTGGATGTTGAGTATGCAACTTGCTAAGGTTATATTTCTTAACTATCAAGGAGTGMAATTCATGCTCTTGCTTGGGGACAAGCAATATTTAAGTTTGGGGTGTGATAACTCTTTAAAATAGAGTTATTCTAGTCATTATTTGGGAAGTTCTTGTGCAAATTATTGTCAAAGTGTGTCTATTTTAGCTCTTAAACATCATAAATGATCTTAGGAATTGAATTTTGAGCTTAAGTCTCATGTATTTAATGCTTTAGCTTAAAATAGTGYTGAATTCTCTTATTATTGGCTTTTATGCGTAGGTCTAGAAAAAGAAGATAAAAGAATGAAGAAAGCGCTGAGCCCAGAAAGCTATATGTGAAGCATGTTCAAGACAGAGCATGAGAGAGAGAGCTGGTGGCACATAATCGTTGGAGCATGGATTCATAGCACARTAACTGTCCCAAAACATGAGATATTTTACCATATGCCCATACAGTTACCAGCTACGTGCCCTAAAATTGAGACCCGATATAAAATGGACAGAATACCCTAGCCGACACACACAGATCCCAATAGAGAACATTTTTTCGTGTTGGAAAAGACAAAGGAGAGGAATCTCACCATTTTCAGGAGGAGAGCTGACGACAAAGAAGAGCTTTTGCTGTTGTTTCGAGCTATTGTCTCCATCTGCGTTTTTCATCTTTTTCCCTAAAATAGGTTGTAACCTTGTTTTGCCTATTTCACTTTCTCCTTCCCCATGAGCTAAACCCCATTTTGGGGGAGATTTGAATGTTGTAACTATTGAACAACTGAAACTCTAGCTGTCTTTATTTCGCTATTTAATAGAATTGCGCATATTTCCTTATCTTACTGAACATTGTTGGCCACCTTGTTTAGTATGCTAGCTTCTGTATGACCCGGAAGGGCTTATGGTTAGTTGACTTGCTCTATTTGTGATTAACTATTGTTTTCCTAGTAGGTTCGTGGATTTGACCTCGTACTAAAATCGAAGGATATAGTGTACACTTGTATTTGTATTTATCACTATTGTGAGGATGCATCAACGGGGCGCAAAAATTCTAAATTGCTCAGTGACACCAATCATGTTTGTATTGGAAGAATTTGCTTGAGGTTACATCATGATGATGCATCTTCTTTTGTAGGATAATGTTATAAGTTGGTTGTCATTGTTCTCACCAAGGTTCGAAATGTATCGAGGTCTCGATTTTATGGACATGTTGATGTTGACAGATATTTGGAGAGAAGTCACAGAAATTGTGAAAATTAATAAAAATTATTTTAATTAGTAAATAAAACTTTAATTATAGCTTAATTAAGATATCATTTATCACTTTTAACCATAATATGTAAAAATATGAGTAACTTACTTATGAAAATGTCGATGTCGATGTCGATAGAAATGTCGGAACAAGATAATGAAAATTCATGTAAATAATTTAAATTAATAAATTGAAGTTCAATGTTACTTAATTATGTTTTATTGATAATTGATAATTTATAATCAAATCTAGTGTTTAGTTACAAAACTGAATAAGATATAAAATATCGATACATTTACAAACACATGTAGACTTATTAAAACATAGAAGGATAGGTTTGAAAATTTTATAATTAAATTTGAAAAGAAGAATTGAAAAAAAAAATCAACCGAAATAAAAATAGGTAAATAAAAAAATTKAAATAATGGATAAATTTAAATAATAATAATATTATTATTATTAATACAATAAGAAAACTCGAATTATTAAAATAAGAATAATTGAAAAGAGAAAGAAAGAAAAAAAATAAAAATAAAAAACCACGAATGCTAAACGATCCCACATCGAAAACGGATCGAAGGGGGAAGGGAGTGCCCCTATAAAAGGCGCTCCCCTCCCCTCTTGCTTTTCATAATCTCATGGCTATCCACCCTATGTCATGGCTTTGGGCTGGGCTCCCGAATGTGGGCCTAGCCATCAAGTAAATTTTTTTAACGATATTTGTTAAATATCGTCGAAATGTCGATATTTTGATGATATTTTATTATGTCGTTGCTTTATATGATGTAGAGGATCTTGGTTATCATATTATGTCTCAATGGTATATTAATAGCTGAAGCAGTTGTATCGGTAGAGGCTGCTGAGTCACTTAAATCCCCAAGTTCTTTTTATTTCTGAATCTAAATGTAATTCAAGTGTCTTTGATAATCTAAAGGCTCGTTTGCAGTATTATGGTTGTTTTGCGATTGATTGTTRTGGTAAAAATGGGGGAATAGGCCTGTTATGGAAAGATGATGTGGATCTATGTATTCGGTCTTACTCGAACTTCCATGCTRATGCTAGTATTTCTTGGAATTCTAAGGATTTTTTGTTTCTCCGGAATCTATGGAAACCCAAAATCTAATAAAAGGCGGTTTACGTGGGAGCTCATTATAAGGCTGTATAATGGTGATGATTCAACTTGAGTGATTGGGGGAGATCTGAATGAAATTCTTTTCCATGAGGAAAAGAGGGGAGGAAGGCTAAAAAATTCTAGCCAGATGGAGAATTTCTACGCTGCTCTTGACAATTGCTACCTTCAAGACCTGGGCTTTCAAGGCTCACCTTTTACTTGGTGCAATAGAAGACTTCTTAGTAATCAAATTTGTGAAAGGTTGGACTAGGACCTTGCCAATGAAGCTTTTATTGGATTGTGGGCGGATTTGAAAGTGAGTCATCTGGACTGGGCCAAGTCGGACCATAGACCCATTCTTCTAAATCTCTCGTCTACTCGGGTGTGCAAGAGTCGCCGAAAGTATTCTTTTAAATTTGAGGAGGCGTGGACCAAATCAGAGGACTGCGAAAATCATGTAAGAAGCTGTAGTGGTTGGAATACCGTGAGAAATGCCAGTAGACTTGAATGCTGTCTTAAGGAGTGTGCTGATACTCTTGGACCTTGAGGTAAGAATTTCAATSCCTCCCTTAAAAACCAGATATCTCGTATCARATCTGCTATCTCTATGGTTTATGCTAAACCCCCTCCTTGGGATTTTGAGTTTATCCAGAAATGAGAGATGGAGCTTCATAAATTACTTGAAACAGAGGAGATTTACTGGAAGCAGAGATCGCGTGAGAATTGACTTATGTAGGGTGACAGCAATACCAAATGGTTCCACAAGAAAGCGAATATTCATAGGCATAAAAATATGATTCGGGGCATAGAGCTTGAGGATAAAAGCTGGTCGGAGGACATGACAAAGTGGAAGCCAAATTCATTGATTATTTTGAGGGAATTTTTTCTAGTACAGATCTAGGGGATGTGGATATGTCGAGGATCCTCCAGAATGTCCAAAGCTCAGTTACAAAAGCGATGAATGCAAAGTTAGTAGCCCCCCTTTGAGAGTGAAGAAGTTGAGCGAGCGCTCAGGCAGATGCACCCTACCAAAGCCTCGAGTCCAGATGGTTTTCCTGAGATTTTTTACCAGCGTTATTGGAATATGGTTGGGGAGGTAATGGTGGAAAATTGTCTGAATATCCTCAATAGGAAGTGGTCTGTCAAGGATTGGAATTCTACCCTTATTGCACTTATTCCTAAATTGGCGAGGCCCTCCCAAGTGTCGAATTATCGTCCAATCAGTCTCTGCAATGTCTCTTTCAAGATCGTGACGAAKGTGATTGCCAATAGATTGAAACATGTGTTAGATCTCATTATTTCAGAGAATCAGTCTGCTTTCATCCCCGAAAGAGTTATCTTTGACAACATTATTTTTGGTCATGAATGCATTCATTCTATGAACAAGAAATGTTTCGAGTCTAGTGGTATGATAGCGGTCAAGCTTGATATGAGCAAGACATATGACATAGTAGAATGGATATTCCTGGAGAAAATTATGCTTAAAATGAGTTTTGATCCGAGATGGGTGGCTCTCATCATGGATKGTATATCTACCCCTACTTTTTCGATGTTGATAAATGGGGAGGCAAAGGGGCATATTGTTCCTCGTAGAGGGCTTAGACAAGGGTACCATTTATCCCCCTACCTTTTTCTTCTTTGTGCTTGGGGCTTATCTGCAACAATTAATCAGGCCCAAATGTCAAGGCGGATTTCAGATATTTCTCTTGCCCCTAGATGTCCTTTTATATCGCATCTCTTTTTTGCAGACAACAGTTTGGTTTTTTGTAAGGCTTCCATAACGGAGTTGTATGCCTTTAAATTGATTTTGATCGATTATGAGAAAGCATCTGGCCAGAAGGTTAATTTTGATAAATCGGCATTGTGGTTTTCTCCATATGTCCATCCAAATTTTAAAAATTATATGCGCTCAGTTATGGACATGAAGGTTGTTCAAGACCTGGGAGATTATCTGGGGCTTCCTTCGAGCCTTACAAGAAGTAAAAGCAGGGATTTTGATTCGATAAAGGACAGGGTTTGGAAAGTTGTCSAAGGGTGGAAATCAAATTTTTTCTCGGTTGGAGGAAAGGAGGTTCTTATTAAGAGTGTGGACCAAGCCATTCTGACCTATTCATGAGCTGTTTTAGACTCCCACATTCTCTGTGCTGATTTGTCCAAGGCGAAGGCAAGGTTTTGGTAGGGGACGACGRAAACGAAGAATCACATCCATCGGCGAAGCTGGGAAAAGATGTGCTGGCCGAAAGAGTTTGGAGGCCTTAATTTTCGAGACTTAGAACTCTTTAACAAAGCTCTTTTAGCTAAAAAAAAATGTGGMGATTCATTCAGAACCCAAATTTGCTGGTTTCCAGGGTTATTAAAAGTATTTATGTCCGTGATTGTTCCTTGTTGGTCTGGTTTCAAAGTCTTCCTATTTTTGGCAAGGGGTGAGATGGAGCAGAGATCTGTTATTGTTGGGCTTAAGAAAGGTTGTTGGATCTGGCACTACCATTGATTTTTATAGGGATCCTTGGATTCCTCGGGAGTCAAGGTTTAGGCGTTTTTCCTCAAATCCTAATCCGGAGACGCAAGTTTGGGTAAAGGATTTTATAACTCCTTGGTTTTCTTGGAATATTCCAAAACTAGGGGAGGTTGTTCTTGATGCAGATATGGAGCTTATAAAAAAAATCCCTATTGGCAGCCAAGGTGTTTCTGATAGATGGATTTGACATTATAATAAGAATGGGGTCTACTCAGTTAAAAGTGGCTATAAGTTGGTGATGCGAAAAAATTACTATCTCAGTCCTCTAGTGACAACAACAATGAATCTTGGTGGAGAAATTTCTGGAAAATTCCTATGTCTCCAAAGGTGAATGTGTTTTTATAAAGAGCGTGCCAAATTTGTCTCCTTGTTATGTCAAATTTGAGAAGGAAGGGGATGGATGTTTTACCTTTACGCYCGGTTTGCCTAAAGAAGTAAGAATCAGTTATCCACGCTGTCTTAGAATGYCCCCGTTCGCAGCAGATCTGGAGCCTTATTCTGCCTGTGATTGCGTCGGGTACCAGCCAATATTGTAGTTTCCTGGACTGCTGGGCGGATTGGATGAATCGTTTGAGCACGACAGAACTCACGCTTACTGSTATCACGTGCTGAGCTCTTTGGAATGATCGAAACTCCTGGGTTTCTAAGGGGAAGGTTCCTGATGTGGTATCCAAAGCCACCTGGATAATGGGATATRTGGAGGAGTTTTCTTCGAACAATCAGCTGAGATTGAGATCTCAGGCCGTGAGACACCCTCGGGCTAATAGTTGGGAACTCCCTCCGGAAGGGTTAAATAAAATCAATGTTGATGGCTTTTGTGGGAACAATCGGTTGGGCATTGGGGTTGTTGTCCGTGATGCAGATTTGGAACTTTCGGCGACCATGGTGGATGTTCATGCCAAACTTTATGCAATCCAAGAAGGGTTGTCGTTTGCAAGAAGCCTAAACAAAAGGAGGGTTGTTGTGGAAGCTGACTGTATGGAAGCCCTAACTAAATCTTATTTGGGGGAAATCTTCTTGGTTGAGCGAGGAAGCAAACTGGGTAGAACATATTAAAGTTTTTTTCCAGTTTTTTTGATGAAATCTCTTTCAACCATATTTTTAGGGAATCTAATGGTGCGGCCCACATTCTTGCACGTTAAGCATTAGTTTTGGGGATTAAATTTCAGTGGTTTTCAAATTTTCCTAGAGGTCTGTGCCACTGTGTGGAAGTTGATCGAAATAACTCTATAGCCATAAGGGTAGTTTGATTGGTTTCTTACTATTGTCTTGACACTTGTCTCAACATAATTTGATAYAACAAAAGAGATAAAGATTAGCCGACAAGACAAGTCCTTGACTGGCATCTTATCTCTTTGGAATCTACTTTATAAAAGCAAAGATAAGCGTGGCCGACAGGGGGCATCTTATCTTTTAAAAAGTAAGAAAAGAAATAAAGTAAAGCGGAAAATTATTACAAACTGCCAAATTAAAGTAAAGATAGAAAGTGAAAGTTGATATGTCTGTTTTTGGATTGGAAACTTGCTTCAGAAGTTTTGACGAAGTCACCCGGCTTCTTCTGATTTAGCGAGGATTGCGGATTCTGTATATCATCGTAAAGGCTTCTCCGACTTCAGATTAGGCCGTTCCGTCCAGGGTCTTACTCACGGCCTCTCGCCTAAACTGCCCAAGGAACACCTTCGATCTTCGACCAGRGTTGCCTTGTGAGATATAGAATCCTCTCAACTGAGTCAATCTTATACGCTAACTGCGCTGCCTCGTGGTTGATTACTCCACATCAGAAGCTTGACATCTACTTCATCGGAATTCCTTCTRCAATTCTTCACAAAAACAGACTGGGATAGTGATGATAAGATCGGAATACAATGATCTTATCCAAAAGTTAAAACGAAATTTAAACAAATTAATTTAAATTAATTTACAATAAGAAAAATAAATTAAACACTTGAAATATCTAGTTTCAGTATCAGCTGGGCTGTGAATCTAGATATGGATCATTGATGTCGTAGCCTTCGAAGGGATCGAAGTCGTCTTCGTTGTCTTCAACATCATTATTGACAGAGGCGGAGGAGTCAACATCTGTCTGAACATCGTCTGGATCAGAAATCTGAACCGCGACTGTATTGAGGACTGAGTTGAAGTCGGCTTGAGATCCGGCTCCAGCTAGTGAGCTCATGACGGCGTTATTGGCTAGAAGAAAATTTTCGTCTTCTTGCCTCGTCATGTCTTGAAGATGAACAATGGTTTTGAACCAGTTCTTCATCTTCTCAGCTTCTAGGTAGGAATAATCAAATTTTTCCCACCACTTGATGCGTAAAGCTTTGCTCAACGCTTTGAAATTGCCACTGGGTCCTAGCTGGAAATTCCAGCAAAAGATCCATGGTATTTGGAAATACAAAGCAAATCTAAACGTCTTAGAGAGGGGAGACGAGTAGATACTTTGTTGGAAGAGATGGTACGATCTTTGAACTTCAACCGGAAAAATTTCCTCGGAGAGTCCAAAGTATGTCCACCAACTTTGAAACCAGTTTGGGAAGTGCGATTTGTAAGCTTCTTACAAAAAGTCACAAAACCAAGAATGGTTGTAACCTTGTAGCCAGAAAACAACATACCACGCTTTCATGTAATCGCGATAGTTGTATGTCTGAGGCTGAAAGGTCCTCGTCAGTTTCTTACCTACAAGCATACCCTGTTTCCAGGAGGAAGGGGTAAGATGCAGAAGATTCTGAGTTTTGAGTAAATGGTCATGGAAGGATCATTTCTATCTGGGATATGAGTTATTTCTGCAGATTTGGAATCTACCAGAATAAACTCATAAAAGGTACGGGTCTTTTGAAGATCCTCTGGCAGGAAATTAAAGCCATGAGGAAATATTTGCTTACAGACTTCTTAGACCGAAGGTCCGTCGAATTCTGGTTTGATGGTTGAGTCCACCAGGGTAGTCTTGGTGAAATAACCATTAATTGGAGGCCTTGGTTGAAAAACTTTTGGCCTTACGATTTGAGAAAATAAGGAAGGATTCCTCGGAACCGTAGGTTTTGAAGAGGCGGCTGCTGTAGCAGGGCGCCTGTTTCTCGTTGTATTACCGAAGGGGCGTAACAGCGTGCTTGAGGGAATGGGAAGGCCAGAAGGGCCTGATTGAATAGACAAGGTCTTTTGTGAAGAACCTTGCTGGCGTTTGGATACAGTTTCGAACTGGATATCCATGGCATAGTTTTCTGCACTCATTGGAGATGGTACAGATGTTTGAGAAATGGGCCTTTTGCCCTTTGAGGTAGCAGTTCTTGAAGAGGATGCTACAGTTTGAGGAGAAATAGTTGTTTCATTTCTCGGCGACGGGGGTCGTTGATTGTTTTGTGGCAGAGGCCGCTGGGTGTTTGGCCGTCTCCGGCCGGGAGGAGGTTCCATCAGAAAGAGGAGAGATCATAGCTGATTTTGGGGTTTTCAAGAGATGTTCTCTTGAGAGGTAATCAGCAAGGGAATTCTCGCTTCCTTTTATAGGCACTATCTGAAAATCAAAGCAAGACAGTATGACCTGCCACCTTGAAAAGATTTGCTTTGAGACCAGATTTTTTACATCTTTTTCAAAGATGTATTTACTTGCTTTCGAATCTGTCCGTATGGTGAAATCCTTGTTGATAAGATCTCCCTGGAACTTTTGAATGCAAAGTACTATTGCCAATACTTCTTTCTTCACCGTGGAATAGTTTTTCTGGGCACTATTCCAGATGCCTGAATGATAACGAATTATTGTGATTTTTCCGTTAACTTCCTGTTTGAGAACACCGCCGTAACCAATTTCTGACGCTTCGGTGTCTACTATCAGTCGAGACTGTTCATCCACTAGAGATAAGCATGGGATGCTTTTCGCCAGTGATTTGATGGATTGGACTGCGCGTGTATCATCTACAGTCCAAGGCTTTGGATTCTTCTTCAATCTGTCATATAATGGCCGACAGATTGTACGGAGATCTTTAATAAAGTCTCCAATGTAATTTACACAACCCAGAAAACGCTGTAGTTGTGTTTTGTCTTGTATGATATCTGGAAATTTATCCACGAATTCGAGAGACCGTTGGATTGGCTTGATAATTCCTTCATTAATATCATAACCGAGGAATCTAACCTTCGTTTGGAATAACTTGATCTTTGGCTGGAAAACCACAAGACCATTTGTTATGATAATATTGAGGAATAACTGGAGATGCTTAAAATGCTGATCTACAGTATTCGAGAATACCAGAATATCATCAATGTAGACTATTGTGAAATCTTGGTATTTGCTGAAGATGTCGTTCATAATCTTYTGAAATTTGGAAGGAGCATTCTTCAATCCGAATGGCATAACGTTCCATTGAAACTGTCCGAATGAAACATTAAAAGCCGTCTTGTAACGGTCGTTTGGATGAATCGAATTTGTCAAAACCCAGATTTTAAATAGAATTTTAAAAATACTTTTGCTGAAGAGATCATTACTTGACTTAACCCAAACCTCAAGGTCATTCCTTGAGACCCTAAACTACCCAAACTATATTCAAGGACTTTTCACATCAAAATTCATAAAGAATTAMAATATTTTCTAAAATTTAAGGTGAAACTTGCAACACACATATATTTATATTTTGACATGGCTGTGTATCTAAGTAATTCCTCCAAAAAAGAAAAACGTATCTTAGTTTGTTTTAGAATTTGATAAAATTGAAAGTGATATAAAAATTGATACTCTTTATGAATTCCATAATAAAAATTTAATTTTTTTCAAATTAATTATTTTTCTCAAAAGTATATATATCATTTTAAAAGATAAATATATTTTGCAGGCAGAGGAAAGAAGAAGCCAACGTAAGATAAATAAGTTGCAGATTTTTCATTTCCAATTTCCATGTCCTCTCCTGGTTGACTCGGGAAGAGACATCACTGAACTCGCTCACTCCATTGGATCATCTTCTTCCTCAATTTCCCTTCAATTCCGATCAATCCGCTCATATTTCCGATGGGTTTTCGCCGGACCCCCTAACAGAAACCCCCTTTTCCCCATTTCCGATCCATCGATCAATCAATCCAAAACCCTAAGATGCCCACCGCCGCCGCGCTCTTCCTTCTGTTCATCATCGCCGCCGCCTTCCCCCCGACCGCCACCGCCGCTCCGATCCTTGGCCTCGATTCGTTTCTGGCTCAGCAATCTCGCTTCGACCCACCTGCCTCCAACGACACATTTCTCTCCCTCTCATCCTCCCTCAAGAAATCCCTCTCTCTCTCTTCGTCTCCGCCCCCTCTCATCCCTTCTTTCATCTCCTCTCTTCTCTCTCTTTCCCTCTCTTTCTCTCTCCATGTCCGCCTTGTGGGTGATTTCCCCTCCGATTCATCCACCCATCTCTCCAATTTCCTCTCTGCATCTCTCCCTTCCGACCATTTCCATGTAATCGCTCCGTTTGATTCGTTTCAACACCGTCTCGCCGTTAAACACTCGCTCCATCTCGATGTCTCTCATGCTSCATCTTTGGCCTCCCATCTCTCTGAGATATTGGCATCTGAAATCTCCAAAACCACTTCTAGCCTCCGATCTTCGCTTCTTGCGATTCCTTACGCTTCTGTGGATCATGTTATCAAGCAGGATTTTGAGAAGGAGAAATCCGGTCAAGGGGTTTACATATATTTGCTCAATTTGGGCTCCCAATCGAAGCCCTATGCTTACAACTATGGCCATGGGGATTCTTCCCCTGGAGTCACCAAGTGTTTGGGAAGTATTTGGAGTGGCGGAGAAAGGTATTTGTGGGTTGATTTGGGTGCAGGTCCTGTTGATTATGGGCCGTCGCTGTCCGGAGATGGGGTTCTTCCCAGAGGCGAGTTTCATCCGCTGGCAACGTTGCACGGCCGCCCGAAGTCGCAGAAGGCGCTGCTGGCCGATTTGGCGTCGTTGGTTTGGAGCGCTTACCAGGTTCATTTAGTTCCTTCTATGAGAATTCCTGTTCCTTTTGAGAGTTCATTGGTAGTTCAGTTTATACACATTTATGGCTCTGAGAGTAGTGATGCTAGTGATTTGGATTGGAAGTCTATTGAGAGAACCTTGAATGATGGTGGGTTGTTGTTGGGTGAGCAGTCTTTGAGTTTCAAGACTTATAGGGTGAGCTATGCGAAGTGTCCGATTTGTGCTTTCGCCATTTCTCGGTCCACGTATTCATATACTTCAAGGTTTTTGTTCGATAACTATACTTTGATTGTGAATGAGTATTTGGATTCGAAGCGACTGCATCAGATACTGTCTGATTCTGCTGAGGAGTTTAGAAGGGCTGGATTCCCCGAGGAGGAGGAGATGGCCAGAGTTATCCCCGTTTATGTTTTCGATTTGAACTTGAACTCGATCCTCTTGCTTGATCGGTACCATCAGTCTGTAGCATTTACAGATATGGTTATTGCTGTAAGGACAAGGAATACCCAGACTGTGAGTGATTATAGCTGTAATGGTCGCCATGTATTTACACATACAAGGGAACTTGAGAGGCCGCTTGTTGGTTCAATTTTACAGAGTATGTGGGGAGTTTCGCCTACACATTTAGCTTGGAGCTCGAGGCACAATGACACCATAGTCGATTACTCGTGGAGCATTGGACAAACTCCTTTTGGCCCATTCTCAGAGGTTTCATCCTTATCTTTTGTACAGAAGGATGCAGCGAGGAGAAATGTTATCTTGACAGCGTTGAATCACAGTATCACTAGTGTGATTGATGTTCTCGACTCTGTAGCTGCACATGGGGGTGATAGAAATCTGCTTAAACCAAAACAAAGAACCGAGTTCATTCAGAGGTGGAACCTTTTCAAGTACAAGCTGGACAAAGTGGTGTCTGCAATGTCACATTTCGACTTCGAGATGGCTTTGTATTACGTAAGATCTTCAGATCATGACCTGTACGCGCTCCACTCCATCATCTACAAGGYGTCTCAAGAACTCGAGGCATCTTTGGTTTGCTTTAAAGACCCACCATTTCCATGGGGTTCTATTTCGATATCTATAGTAGTTTTCTTTGCTTTGGTCTATGTTTACACCAAGAGRGATAGACTTTTCAAGAACAAAAGAAAGCAATTTTGATCCTAATTTGTGGTCGCAGAGTATGTATTATCCAACACATTAAATATGTGATCACCGCAAAGTTAGATCAAAGCTGTTAGGATGTTGAATTCGGATTCGCGAATAACTGTTTACTTTGTTCGTTTCGACAATTTGCTTGAGTTTTCTGGGTTTTTACTTTTTTGTGGTTCTGCAATCTCTAAGATTCATGGTGTGAAGTTATTCTCTTAGTTTATCTATTTTTTAGAACAGATCTCAAATGGAGAAAGGGAGAAATGTTAAGCAGTTGATTCACTCATGTCCACAAAAATACGAAGAAAACAGTTGAGCGAGTCGAGATCGAGTTGAGTTCTTACTTCCATATTTACGTATTCGATATGATGATATTAACAAAGTACACACAAAATCAAGCATACTTTCAGGCTGCTTTGAAGCGATGAAATGCACCATTGAAGAACGAATGAAGCTCACTTTCTTGCAGATCTTTGTTGGAACTGCAAGCGAACGGGACGTCTGCAATTCTATCGCAGAAGACGTCTCCGAACTCATCAAAGACGCTGTCAAGCTGCACTCGAGTCTTTGCCTCTTCTCCATTCTCAACCTCATCTGCAGAGAGATTCGAGTTGGTCTCAACCAGTTTCTTGAAAAATGAAGATCGAAGAAGGAGGTCGAGAGCTGACGGAGAAGAAGATTTGGCATAACCACTGAGAGGGGCGCTGCAGCTCTCAAGAAGCTCTTGCTTCTGAAGGGAATGGAAGGAATCTGTGTCAAAGTGATGAGTTTTGAAGAGGGAGGTTTCGTCTGCCGGGAAGGAGCCAGAGGTGCAGAGTTCTTTGCGGGGGTCCGATGTCGTGTGGGCGCCGTTGGCGGTGGCTTGTGGTGGCGGGGGCTTCAGCCAGGCCATGTAATTGCTCCAGTCGAAGTTGGTGACTGCATTTATGCCTCGATATTCAATGGCTGCCATATCGTAAGCTCGAGCAGCGTCCTCTTGGGTGCCTGTGGTGAAATATTAAGCAAATTATGATCATCAATCGCATTTGGAGAAAAAATTATACTTCTACTGTCCTCCATTTAACATAAACTTATCGAGTTTTCTTTTAACAGTTAAATTACAATATTGGTYCCTAAACTTTTTTATAGCTTAATCTAATAGGTTATTGAATTTAAATCTAAAATGTGTTCGATTGTGTTTGTCAATTTGTTTGAAACTTAACCTTTTTTAGTTGCAATTTAGAACTAGATTTGTTAATCTCTCTTTTCATTTTTCGATTAAAACAATTATTTGATTTAAATTCATGTTTTTCAAGCATCGGTCGTGTCATTGAAACAAGAAAATAAATAAATAATCATTTTATACCAAAAAAAAAAAAAAAAACCATTTGATACATCCAAATAAGTCGATGGTATATTTTTGAATGAGTAGTTCGGTTTATAACTATTAAATTTTCTTTTTAACGAGGATGACTTATTTTCTAGAATAATTTTCAAAGTCTTTTGCTTGTGAATCACTCTTTCAAATCCACTATAAACTCAACTTTTACAAGCTCACAAACTTGACACTTACTTTTAAGACAGATTTTCAAAATCTGCTAAAACAAGTCACTACTAAAGGCTCGTTTGGTAACCCTTTTTTTTTTTATTGTTTCCGTTTCCTTCTTTTTCTATAAAGAAAAATAGGATTACATGACTCCAACACAACACTCATGGATGCAAGAATGATAAAAACAAGTTTTTTATTTATGTTTGAACAAAATGGAAGCGAGAACAAGAAACAAGAAACTCGTTTTTATTTATTTTAAAATTTCTATATAATTTTGAGAATATTTCTAAAAAAAATGAGAAACAAAAAACATAAATAATTGTCAAATACTTAGATTTTTTAAATAAAATTGGAAACGAGAAACAATAAACCAGAAACATGAACATTATCAAGCAGACCCTAAAAGTTCTATATTCGTGTTTCTTSTTTATTGTTTCCTCTTTTTCAATCTACAAAAATATAACTACTTTGGTAACTGTCTTATTTCTTCTTCTTTTTTTCTTTTATTTATTTATTGAAAAAATAATTGAAAACATATTTGGTAACCCGTTCATTGTTTCTTGTTCTCTAATTTTTTTTGATTAAAAATATGTAGAAGTTTGATATGAAATTTAATTTTTCAAATTAAACATTAAAAAAGATTATGTTATATATATATATATAATTTTGTTTTTATTCTTTTTTAGTAAAACGACTAGGAGTGAGGATTCGAACTAATGACTTCTTGGTCAGAGACAAGTACGAATTATCATTGAGCTAACCTCAAGTTGGCCAACTTGAATTTTGTTGTTTCTAAAATTTACACTTAAAAATGAGAAATAAGAAATTCAGAACAACTAACAAATATACTTTTTAAAAGATTAAAAATGAAAAACAAAAAAAACAAGAAATGAGAATCTTAACAAAATAAATCTTTTAGAATTACTCACTATAAGTTCCAAGATAGAGGTACTTGTTCCCAAAAACTCTCCCTATTCTTGCTTCCCATCTACCATTATGATGGTGCCTGCAAAACAATTTGTTTTACCAAGTTTCTTTTGCAGTTTCCCTTTTTTATGGATAGAACATTCACGAAGATGAACACAAGAAAAATCTAAGAAAATAAAACTTCACCTTGCAACTCCCCTATATTTAGATACACCTCTTGAGAAGCCACTGCTCTTTCTGAAACAATAATTAAACAAATCTCACACTCAAACTTGATCATAAAAACAAATTAAATTAGAAGTTTTGAATCCAAACCTTCTTAAAGAGGCCAAATACTCCTCTTTTGTCATTGTTTGCATTATCTCAATCTCCTTCTCATATTCTGATGTCTGCATCACAAAGAAAATATTGAAAAGTCAATCTTTTTAGCACGTATCTCGATCTCAAGAGTAATTTGATATAGCATCAAGAGCGAAAACTCTAAGTTGAAACTCTTAATCCATCCATTTAAGTTTTGGGTCTTCATGAAAAAGGGTTTTAACAGTGGCACAGAAGATGAAATATAGAATCGTCCCTATATCCTTGTAGTTGATGGATAACAGTTGATCTGACCGGATTTGTCATAAGATTGTTTCGTTTCCTTCCTTATCGGAGAGGGACGAAGGAGCGAAATTCTCTAAAAAGCCAAGACGAAAGCAAGAGAAATGCTTACAGGAAAATTAGTGATGGTAGTTACACCCCAATACTTGAGTGCTGCTAAATCATATGCTCTTGCAGCTGATTCTTCTTCATCATAAGCTCCTATTGTCATATATAAAACCAAACAAAAACACATGAACATCTTATTCAAAGAGAGTAAAAGGCTTGGAATTAGTGAAGCTAACTCACCAAGATAAACTATTGGGAGTCCAAAAGATCCAGTTGATCAAAAGGTCATGAAGATGAGAGAGAGAGGAAAGAAAAAGGGAAAAAAAAAAAAACTTTACCTTGTTTGCCCTTCTTCTTCTGTGTCATGTTCCAAGAAAGCTTATCCCATAAATGAGCTTCAAACCTTCCAGTCCATCTATGTCTGCTCGTTTTAGATTTCACATCAATAATAAGACGGAGAGAATCTAAGAAGGAAAGAAGGGAACAGCCGCGGGAGAAAGAATTCAGAAAGTTCTAGGGCAACACGAGAAAAGAACTCGCCCTTTATTTGAATGGATTAAGAGTGGAGGGCTAGCGATAGCGATGACTTAGTGAAGGTAGTCTACGAGAGAAGGTTCTCGAACTGGGCTCCGACCGTTGGCCCGAATACAACATAGAGTCAACAAATTTAGTAGGACAGTGCAACGAATCTAAGAGCGGAATCAAGCTTGAAAACTTACCTGCTGACGCCGCGAAACCGTGAACTTCGCTTTGTAGTGGTGGTCGGAGCTTGATCGGATGACTGCTGCTTGTTAGTTTGATCGGTGGCGGTGGCGGAGGCGGAGGCGGAGGCAGAGGTGGGGTCTCTCCGCCGTCTCTTGACGCGCCTCATGGACTGAGATTGGCCTTCAGTCCAACATATTCTGAGGTTGTGTTCGTTCTTCAGTACCAAAGCTGGCGCCTCCGCCTCCATTTTTGGTTTTGGGATTGATTTTCTTCTCTGGTTTCTTCACCCTCAGACTCTGCAAGTCTCATTCAATTTGAATAATATATATATGTACTCTGTTTTGTCCTGCATTTTTGTTTAGTGGTATTGTGTTGAAACTTGAAACTCACAAGTTATCTTTCGCCTGGTTCTGAAATGTTACTGTTTTCGAATTGGAAAATTAGATATTCGGTAATTATTTATGTTTCTCCTCTTTCTTATTCTTGTTTTCGGTTTTTCTTTCCAAAATTTATATAAAAAAAATATTATTAGAATAATAAATATAAAAATCTAAATATAACATAAAAACTTTGAATATTTAATTTTCATAGAAAACTTTTACTCCTTAAATTTAAAATTGGAGAGAACCAGARACAAAAATGGTTATTAATTTAACTTAAAGAAATAATAATAATAAATAGCTACTTAATGTAATTCTTTTTTTTRATTGAAAAAGAAGAAATCAGGAATGAGGAAAAAAAACAAGAATGTTACTCAACAACTTTAGTTGTCATATTTGAACAAATTTACTTTTAGTAATTTTTATTAAACATGATAGAGGTGAGCTTTTTTAACCTACGATTTAATCAAACATAAATGTCTTTAACTAATTAAATTAGGTTTCAGGTTGGTCATATTAAATATCGTTTATACTTTGAACTTAAATTTCTACTAAATTTCTATTTAGTTTCTACAAAGGTTTCGCTATTTGTGTATCTGTCTTTTGATTGAAACTTATCAAATATTTATGTGGTTAATAACAAAGTGATAAAAATCTAAGATATCAAGTTATCTGTGGTTAAACTAAAAAATAATTCATAGCAATTTAATCGATATTAYCCGTGGCACTCGAATACAGGGTTATAGAAATCTTATCAACATTATGTGATTGCACTTTATAATAGCCTAACATTAGAGCTAACCACATAGACAAAATAATGATTCAATACCTAACCTGAAATGTATGTTTTTCAACCATTATTACCTTCCCATGTCACACCTTAACTATTAGCATAAAATGTTACCTCTAAAAGAACACAGACCAAATTAAAGCTACGTAAAATTGAAACTAAAGCTAGAGTATAGAGAGTAAAAATTTAATYCAAACCGTAAATTACGATAAAATATATGTTGTAGTTCCTAATTAATTTTTAGTGTTTTTCGATTTAGTCTTTTTGTATTTTAGTCTCTTATGTTTTAACATTTTTGTAATTCTATATTTTTTGTTCGTAAGTTTTAATGAGTTGGTAAAATTTTAGTGGGAGAAAGTTATGTCATTTAAAGAAAGCAAAGTAATTTCTCCTCCAAATTTTTATAAAGTTAGCAGAAATTTTGACTTTTTTTCTCCCTTTTCAGGTAACTTAATTCATTTTCTTAAATTTTTGTGAACACTGACTCATCATTAACCAATTATAGTATTCACGAACATAAATAGTATAATTAAAAAATATTGAAACGCGAGAGATTAAATAAAATCTTTTAAACAATAAGAACGGTTTAGGAATTAAAATATATATTGTATCTATATATATTTCTTAAGATTTAGAGAATGAGTTGAAATCTCATGATGGTCATGAATTAAATATCTTACGTGTTTCCTCGATAATCAAATATAGTAGGGTTAAGTAGTTATCTCATGAGATTAGTCGAGATATATAATAAATTAGCTCGAACACTCACGAATATATAAAAAAAAAAATTATCTAACAAGACATCGAAAGGTATAAAATGACAAGGAGGTCAACAGCCAAGTATGATGGTTCGATAATAATATATTACAATTGGTGGGGTTGGAATTCCAAAATAGGA
>NW_019104573.1:861028-872280 GCF_001995035.1 Momordica charantia
GCATATCCGCATATATACAAGTTGAGTTATAAGATATATCCTAATCAAACTCACTATAATATATATTCTCATATATACAATAGTTCACACGAAATCAGAAATCGAAAACAACCATTGGAATGGAAACCTTTCGATCAGGATAAATGGAGGCGAACTGTTCTGGCGACAGAGAAAAACGGAAGCAGAGATGAAGGCAGGCAGAAACAACCGGAGAAGAAGGAAGGACAAAAATCTCCTTTCGAATGGGATAAACGAAGACAGGCGACGGAGAAAAACGGAGATGGGCAACGGAGAAAAATGGAGCCGGTCGAAGAGGAAGGTAGATAGAGACCATTTAAACCTATAATCATTTTGAGGAAATAAGTGACACATTTCGTAACGGTTATGTATCTTTTTTCTTGTTTCTTGTTTTCAGTTTATTAGAAATATATGGGTTCTTGTTTCTCATTTCTCATTTTAATAAATATTTCTAAAATTGTGTAAGAATTTTAGATACAACAAAAAAGGTCGATTTGGTAATGTCCATGTTTATTGTTTCTATTCCTTGCTTTTTGTTTTTTTTTAGTAAATAGAAACGAAGCACCCAAGAAATAGCCTAGTTAACAAGGACTTGGGGTCTCTCGGTTACACAATAATAAACAATAAACTTGATTTTGTTATTTCWAAAATTTCCACGTAATTTTGAAAAGGTTTCTTAAAAATGAGAAACGAGAAACAAGAATAGTTACTAAATACTTACATTCCTAAAAAAACTAGAAATGATAACAAGAAACAAGAAATGAAAATAGGGGCACAATTTTTTTATTTCTGGTTCTTATTTCCAATTTTTTCAAACATAAATAAAAATATTATTTTTTTATTTATAAAAGCATAATACATATTAAAAGTTAAATTTCTAATTAAAAAATTAATTTGTATTTAATTTTTTTAATTTAAAATTTTAGAAAATGGAAAACAATAAATGATTACCATGAATATTTAATTTCATTTTTAATAAAAAATAATAATAATGAACAAGAAACGGTTACCAAACACGTATCTACTTTAGGTCTGTTTTTATTTATTAAAGACGAGAAAACTATAAAGGAGAAACAAGAAGAGGAAACAATAAATGAAATACAGAAGTTACTCAACAAGAAAGGAAGCTAGATGAAGTGTCGGTTGTTTTAGGAGCATTTTGGTGAGAACTTGAGATGGGCAATTTTGTTGGGAGCTTCGCCTATCTGCGATTTTTTTTTTATAATTCTTTTTTTTAGTTACAAATAATTCCAAATTATACCTTGCGATGTTTCCTAAGATTATAAATTTTGTTTACTTACAAATATCTTCTAAGTGTGTTTTTAAATGTTAAATTTAGTCTCATAACTTTCAAAAGTAATAAATTGGTTTAAAAATTCATACTATAGAAAGGAAATATATATATATATATATATATATATAAATTTTATACGTTTCCATGTTACCATTTTTTATATAGTTCTATTTTGTCTTTTATTTTCTTTTTAAATAGAAAGATCATGTTCTCATGAGACTAAAATGAGGCATTTAAATACAGGTAATTATAATTATTTCAACTTTTACATTTATTTTTCCATGTATTCATCTTTTAAATTGGATAAATGTTTTTGTTGGAGGATAAAAATAGAATTATCATGCTGCTGAGAGTTTAGAAAAAATTAGAATGTAAGATTTTTCCCCACAAGCTTGAAGACAAGATGTGGCCAACTTTGAAACTCGACTATAAGGTAAGTTTGTAAACTCGATAAACTTCATTTGGTCGAAAGTACTATCATGCTCTAAGCTTAGATACCACAACCAAACAGTCGGATCTCACCCTATAAATAGAGGCATCATTCTGATTCCACCTACGCAATCTAAGCTTGGCTTGAGACCTAAAGTTGAATTCTTACTAATTTGCGCATCGAAGTGTTTGCCTCTTGTACAAGTCTTCCTCACCAAGCTTGCTCCCAAAGCTCGACCGTACTCAATCTTACGTCACTTCTCGAGCTCTATCAAAAACCACCGTAAACAATTTTCATCATCTAATAAAAACATAAATTTWTGTTACAACTCAATCAAATCATTTATATATGTTACTCCTAAAAACTTATTTATAAATTTGATGAAAAAAAACTACCTTAGATTTAATATTATTGAGAAATTATATTATATAGGATAAATTTAAAATGTCACAATTACTTTTCATTTTTTTTCTCAAATATGACATAAATTTATCTTTTCTGAGTGTGTTTTATATTACATTTGACTTAAAATTTGATTTGGACAATARTTTAAATTTTATGCTATTTATATAAATGCCTCGTTATTAGTCCAATACTATCTCAAATAATCAAATAGATAATTTCATTAATCAGTATATAGTTAATACATAAAAATTTTCATTGGATAGCCAAATTGGTTTGTCTATTTAAGAAAATTAAATGTCAACCACGTTTTAAAATTTCAAATATGGTAAAATAATGAGAATTATTATTTTCGAATTCCAATTTTACCCTTAGTTATTCCAGATCTCACACTCAAGCTCCATCGTTTTCTTCGTATATTTGCATAAAAGCAAAATCCAATCCAAACCCACCGATAAAAATCCACAATCCTCAGCTGTATTGTTCTCGCTCGATTCCCTTTCAGCAGCCCAGTCTCCAAAAGAAAACATACATCTTTTGCGTCACTTTCCTTCGCTATAAATTGTTCTCAGTTCAGTGATTTATGTGTTCCTCTTTTACACCGTACCAACTCCAGCAACCAATTGCAGCAAAAACCCAGAGCCGAACTCCGTCGTCCAGTTGAGCATCACTGGCCAGTCTGTGCTTTCATTCCCAAATAGCACCATTATTCGACTCTCCAATATTGAGTATCGTGTGGTCACCATTGGATTCTTCTTCTTTCGCAATCTAGGATTCGATTTTTCTGAGTTTCAAAGTTTTCATACTAGTTTAGTTTGTAATTGTTTGTAATCTAGGGTTCGATTCTTTGTTTGTAATTGTTTCTTTTAATTCGCATAAGAAATAGGATTCTTATCGATGAGTTTTTACTCTCCTCCGTATAAGTATTTATACACTAAGCATTTAGAAACCAATGCCAAGAGAAATGATTTTTAAGTTTCAATCTATGCAACCGATTCATTCTTTATCAGTAAATATCATAGTTATATAAGTGGTAAATTGGTTTATTAAGTATACATCAAACATATATGAGAGCAATATTTGTTATTTGTAGTAAATAAGAGAAAAAAAGCATAAGTTCTCAAAGAAAAATTATAAATTTTCATTCTTGAGAAATCTTCAAGTCAAAACTAGGTTGATCATGATCGACTAGCCTTCTTTCTTGGTGATTGCGTATTCTAAACGGTGATATCTTGGATGCTTTCCGTTTTTGTATAAACGAGACCTTCGCTGTTGGTTTGATAGTCCATATCAACCTTTTATGCAATAACATTAAATTTCATTTTTCTTGTTTGTACTCTTGTTTTCATCGAAAAAAATTAGTAGATATATTAATAGTATATCAAAACACATATTAAAGGTTTTCATAGGCTTTGGTGGACCATTGGGTTTGGATAATTTTGGGTCAAGTCCAATTCTTTAAATGTATTTATTTAAATTTAAATATTAATCAACTTTATTTCATGGTAAATTGGGTTGGGTTTTGTGGGCCAAGTTTGTGAACCAAATCGATTATAAGCCTAGTACTCATATGACCCAATTACATATTTTAATTGTCAAATTATCTTTAATTTTAATTTAGGGTTAACATATAATTAATCCCTAAATAAAATAGATAACAACGTGGCCATTTATGATTGGCCCAAAATTTATGGTTCGCTCCTTTTCGAAATTTATGCTAAATATAATTGTGGCTAAATTTTGAAAATGTTATGCAATCAAAAAGATGAATTTAAGTCATAATTTTGAAAAAAAATATTAATCGTGGACCAAGATATCGTTGTAGGTCCAATTAACAATAAATTTTGCACAATTTAAAATGAGACATCTGAAATTTATCCATTGAAATTTAAATTATCTTCAGAAGTTTTTTTTTTTACTTTGAATTTAATTTAAAAGTCAAAATATGATTCAAATTCAAATTTGGGATGAATTTGAAAATTTGGAATTTATCCAACTTTAAATTGAACGCTGGATTTATAGTTAAAATTTGAATTTTGGATCGAATTTGAAAATATGGAATTTATCCAACCCAATTTAGAAGTCGGAATATAATTGGAATTCAAATTTGGGATGAATTCAAAATTTTTTGAATTTATCCCACTTTAAATTAAAGGCTGGATTTATGGTCCAAATTTGAATTTTGGATCAAATTTGAAAATATAGAATTTATCCAATCCAATTTAGAAGTAGGAATATAATTCGAATTCAAATTTGGGATGAATTCAAAATTTTTGAATTTATCCAACTTTAAATTAAACGCTGGATTTATGGTTCAAATTTGAATTTTAGATCAAATTTGAAAACATGAAATTTATCCAACGTAATTTAAAAGTTGGAATATAATTCAAATTTTGGATGAATTTGAAAAGGATTTAAATTTGATATCCAATCAAATTTAGAATTTGAATTTGAAAAAAGAATCCTACTTGGAGCTGAGTTAATATCCCACTAGATTTCAATTTCGAATTTGAATAGAAATCCTATCTGAGTTGGGATTTGATTTGGGTCAACTTAAGAATCCAATCAAATTTCCAACCATTATTTGAAAAAGTAATCATATTTGAGTTGGGATTTGATTTGGGTCAAATTTAAATATTAAGAATCCAATCAAATTTCCAACCATAATTTGAAAAATGAATCATATATTTGAGTTGGGATTTGATTTGTTATTTTAATTTGAACCCCAAATTTTTTCCTATGAATTGGGTCATTTTGGTGCATTCGTAGAAGCACAGTAAAAGTTCAGTGAAAAGGTTGGCTTCAAAATTTCTCCCCTTCTTTGCTTTTTTTTTCTCTTCGTTTTTTCTATAGTCATTTATGACTATCTTTTGTCTTCATGCAGTGCGATATGACCATTTACTTCCTCCATCAAAAATAGGCTTCCATGCTCATGGGCGAAAATGAGAGATTGTTCGACTTTTTTTTCTTTCTATTTGTAGTTGTAAATAATTTTTTTTTTCAACAATTTTTTTTTCTTTTACACTACCTGCCGTATGGCAGGGAGGATTTCCATTTTTGTTTTTTTTTAACACCTCTCTGCCACTGTTAGGGAGGATTTCAATCTTCTTCTTTCTTTTTTGTTCTTTCTTTTTTTTTTCACTTCTCTTGTATTCAAATTTTAGAAAATATTTTTTTTTCTTTCTTTTCAATTTAAAGTCTTTTCTCCCAACATTTTTTTAATAATGCATTCTTTTTTTAGGAGCTAATTTTTATCTTGCCACTTCTTTATTGGAATTGTGACATCAAACTTTCGCTCTTCACTTAATTATCAAGGTTTGTCTTCATCTTGATTTTTATTTTCTCATTTTTGTTTGCTTGTTTCTCTCTCTTGCAGCAAAGATACTCCAAGGATTGACAAGACCATCTAATTTGGTGAAGTATCTCTCACGGTTACCATCCTTACGAGGATGACGCCTATATAGAGATATCATTCGGCTCATGCATACTCGCAGAACAAGGCTACCTAATTTGGTGAAGTATCCCTNGCACTCTGACGATCTCCTTCGTAGTGCGTTTCACGTAAGTATCAAATACGTTTGAAAGATTTTTTTTAAATAAGGAAAAATTAGCTTTGGAAATTATCCTTTTAATTTGAAACAGATTCTTTTGTTTCAATCAAAAGATTTTTTCTTTTCTTTTTTTAGAAAAAAATATTTTTTTAAAAAAAAAATTTTTTTAACTTTTTTTTTTAAAATAAAATGCTTTTGGTAAGAAATTTTTTTTAAGATAAAAAAATCTTCTAAATTTATTTTAAAATAAAAGGTTTTTTTTTTCTAATAAAGAAGAGTTTTTTAAATGAGATAAATATAAACGTAATTTTATTTTAATAAAATATTTTACTTTAAAATTTTGGTTAAAATACGTTGAAAAAAAAAGGAGTTTTATAAAACAAATCTTGTTTAAAAGAATTTGGATTCTTTTAAATTTGGATTCAAAGTTTAAGACATAGTTTTTATTTAAAATGTAGTTTTTATTTAAAATGAATTTTTTTTTTACAAAGTTTACTTTTTGTGTCAACTTTGTTTTATTTTTTAATTAAAAGCGAATATTCTGCTGCAGGATTTTAAAAAAGAGGAGATAAAAACAGAATATTTTAGAATAAATTTTTTTTTTTTTAAAAAAAATCCCTTTTAATGGTTTGGTGGTTATGGTTTTCAAAAGAATCTTTAACAAAAAAAAATCAGTTTAAACAAATAAGTTTTGTTAAAGTAAATTTGACTTTAATTTTAAATAAAAGTTTTTTTTCTTTTAAATAATCTTGTTAATTTTGAAATAAATAAAAAAAGTTATTTATTTTTTGTTTTAATTGAAAAAAATTCGTACGTTTTTTTTTTGTTTAAAAAAATAAATTAAAACCTTTGTTTTTGTAAAAGAATACAATATTTACATTTTAGGATGTTGGAATAGTGGTAAATGTTTGGTTTTTTAATCTACATGACCTAAATTTGAATCTTTGCATGCCTCTATGTTATCATTACTAAATAGTTATTTTAAATAAAAGATTTCCTTTAGAGTTTTTTTTTAACAAAATTCAAAAATATCAAATTTGTATTTTAAAAAGGAACATAGCTTATATCCCAAGGTGTTGGCATGTTGGTGAGATGTGGGAGTGTTATCACTCATGTTGCAAGTTCAAGTCTTAATGTTTCATAAAATTAAAATTATGTTTTTTTTAATTATTTTTTGCTAAATAATTATTTCAAAAACTCCAATGACGGGAATTGAAATCTTTCAATATTCTCCACGTGTCAAAATTTTTCTAATGGCCTTCGTGCCACTCATACCTATTAATTCATATCTTATAATAAAATGTGAAATAATATGATATGGGACATTTAAAATAAAATAAAAACATTTCTTTTTTTTTGGACCAAATAAAATAATAGGATAATTTTTGACAAATTGTGGTACCGTTTTCGAACGGGTGTCGTAGGGTGCTAACACCTTCCCTACGCTCAGTCGACTCCCGAACCAACAATCTGTTTTCACACACCTTGTTTTTATTTTTAGGTGACCAATCACACCTCTTAGATGATTGGTGGCGACTCCAAACCCTTATCTCGAAAGAGACCCTTCAGAGGATGACGTCAGCCGCTCCGCGTCGCGATCACGTTGCGACAGACAAAAATATAAAAATTAAATAGACCCAACTTCAAAAAGTTTTTAAGTCGAACTTGTAATTTAACTCATCTTTAAAATACAAAATAATTTTTTTCGACATATCACAAAAGTAACAGTGGTGATTTAAACCTATAATCATTTTGAGGAAATAAGTGACACATTTCGTAACGGTTATGTACCTTTTTTCTTGTTTCTTGTTTTCAGTTTATTAGAAATATATGGGTTCTTGTTTCTCATTTCTCATTTTAATAAATATTTCTAAAATTGTGTAAGAATTTTAGATACAACAAAAAAGGTCGATTTGGTAATGTCCATGTTTATTGTTTCTATTCCTTGCTTTTTGTTTTTTTTTAGTAAATAGAAACGAAGCACCCAAGAAATAGCCTAGTTAACAAGGACTTGGGGTCTCTCGGTTACACAATAATAAACAATAAACTTGATTTTGTTATTTCWAAAATTTCCACGTAATTTTGAAAAGGTTTCTTAAAAATGAGAAACGAGAAACAAGAATAGTTACTAAATACTTACATTCCTAAAAAAACTAGAAATGATAACAAGAAACAAGAAATGAAAATAGGGGCACAATTTTTTTATTTCTGGTTCTTATTTCCAATTTTTTCAAACATAAATAAAAATATTATTTTTTTATTTATAAAAGCATAATACATATTAAAAGTTAAATTTCTAATTAAAAAATTAATTTGTATTTAATTTTTTTAATTTAAAATTTTAGAAAATGGAAAACAATAAATGATTACCATGAATATTTAATTTCATTTTTAATAAAAAATAATAATAATGAACAAGAAACGGTTACCAAACACGTATCTACTTTAGGTCTGTTTTTATTTATTAAAGACGAGAAAACTATAAAGGAGAAACAAGAAGAGGAAACAATAAATGAAATACAGAAGTTACTCAACAAGAAAGGAAGCTAGATGAAGTGTCGGTTGTTTTAGGAGCATTTTGGTGAGAACTTGAGATGGGCAATTTTGTTGGGAGCTTCGCCTATCTGCGATTTTTTTTTTATAATTCTTTTTTTTAGTTACAAATAATTCCAAATTATACCTTGCGATGTTTCCTAAGATTATAAATTTTGTTTACTTACAAATATCTTCTAAGTGTGTTTTTAAATGTTAAATTTAGTCTCATAACTTTCAAAAGTAATAAATTGGTTTAAAAATTCATACTATAGAAAGGAAATATATATATATATATATATATATATAAATTTTATACGTTTCCATGTTACCATTTTTTATATAGTTCTATTTTGTCTTTTATTTTCTTTTTAAATAGAAAGATCATGTTCTCATGAGACTAAAATGAGGCATTTAAATACAGGTAATTATAATTATTTCAACTTTTACATTTATTTTTCCATGTATTCATCTTTTAAATTGGATAAATGTTTTTGTTGGAGGATAAAAATAGAATTATCATGCTGCTGAGAGTTTAGAAAAAATTAGAATGTAAGATTTTTCCCCACAAGCTTGAAGACAAGATGTGGCCAACTTTGAAACTCGACTATAAGGTAAGTTTGTAAACTCGATAAACTTCATTTGGTCGAAAGTACTATCATGCTCTAAGCTTAGATACCACAACCAAACAGTCGGATCTCACCCTATAAATAGAGGCATCATTCTGATTCCACCTACGCAATCTAAGCTTGGCTTGAGACCTAAAGTTGAATTCTTACTAATTTGCGCATCGAAGTGTTTGCCTCTTGTACAAGTCTTCCTCACCAAGCTTGCTCCCAAAGCTCGACCGTACTCAATCTTACGTCACTTCTCGAGCTCTATCAAAAACCACCGTAAACAATTTTCATCATCTAATAAAAACATAAATTTWTGTTACAACTCAATCAAATCATTTATATATGTTACTCCTAAAAACTTATTTATAAATTTGATGAAAAAAAACTACCTTAGATTTAATATTATTGAGAAATTATATTATATAGGATAAATTTAAAATGTCACAATTACTTTTCATTTTTTTTCTCAAATATGACATAAATTTATCTTTTCTGAGTGTGTTTTATATTACATTTGACTTAAAATTTGATTTGGACAATARTTTAAATTTTATGCTATTTATATAAATGCCTCGTTATTAGTCCAATACTATCTCAAATAATCAAATAGATAATTTCATTAATCAGTATATAGTTAATACATAAAAATTTTCATTGGATAGCCAAATTGGTTTGTCTATTTAAGAAAATTAAATGTCAACCACGTTTTAAAATTTCAAATATGGTAAAATAATGAGAATTATTATTTTCGAATTCCAATTTTACCCTTAGTTATTCCAGATCTCACACTCAAGCTCCATCGTTTTCTTCGTATATTTGCATAAAAGCAAAATCCAATCCAAACCCACCGATAAAAATCCACAATCCTCAGCTGTATTGTTCTCGCTCGATTCCCTTTCAGCAGCCCAGTCTCCAAAAGAAAACATACATCTTTTGCGTCACTTTCCTTCGCTATAAATTGTTCTCAGTTCAGTGATTTATGTGTTCCTCTTTTACACCGTACCAACTCCAGCAACCAATTGCAGCAAAAACCCAGAGCCGAACTCCGTCGTCCAGTTGAGCATCACTGGCCAGTCTGTGCTTTCATTCCCAAATAGCACCATTATTCGACTCTCCAATATTGAGTATCGTGTGGTCACCATTGGATTCTTCTTCTTTCGCAATCTAGGATTCGATTTTTCTGAGTTTCAAAGTTTTCATACTAGTTTAGTTTGTAATTGTTTGTAATCTAGGGTTCGATTCTTTGTTTGTAATTGTTTCTTTTAATTCGCATAAGAAATAGGATTCTTATCGATGAGTTTTTACTCTCCTCCGTATAAGTATTTATACACTAAGCATTTAGAAACCAATGCCAAGAGAAATGATTTTTAAGTTTCAATCTATGCAACCGATTCATTCTTTATCAGTAAATATCATAGTTATATAAGTGGTAAATTGGTTTATTAAGTATACATCAAACATATATGAGAGCAATATTTGTTATTTGTAGTAAATAAGAGAAAAAAAGCATAAGTTCTCAAAGAAAAATTATAAATTTTCATTCTTGAGAAATCTTCAAGTCAAAACTAGGTTGATCATGATCGACTAGCCTTCTTTCTTGGTGATTGCGTATTCTAAACGGTGATATCTTGGATGCTTTCCGTTTTTGTATAAACGAGACCTTCGCTGTTGGTTTGATAGTCCATATCAACCTTTTATGCAATAACATTAAATTTCATTTTTCTTGTTTGTACTCTTGTTTTCATCGAAAAAAATTAGTAGATATATTAATAGTATATCAAAACACATATTAAAGGTTTTCATAGGCTTTGGTGGACCATTGGGTTTGGATAATTTTGGGTCAAGTCCAATTCTTTAAATGTATTTATTTAAATTTAAATATTAATCAACTTTATTTCATGGTAAATTGGGTTGGGTTTTGTGGGCCAAGTTTGTGAACCAAATCGATTATAAGCCTAGTACTCATATGACCCAATTACATATTTTAATTGTCAAATTATCTTTAATTTTAATTTAGGGTTAACATATAATTAATCCCTAAATAAAATAGATAACAACGTGGCCATTTATGATTGGCCCAAAATTTATGGTTCGCTCCTTTTCGAAATTTATGCTAAATATAATTGTGGCTAAATTTTGAAAATGTTATGCAATCAAAAAGATGAATTTAAGTCATAATTTTGAAAAAAAATATTAATCGTGGACCAAGATATCGTTGTAGGTCCAATTAACAATAAATTTTGCACAATTTAAAATGAGACATCTGAAATTTATCCATTGAAATTTAAATTATCTTCAGAAGTTTTTTTTTTTACTTTGAATTTAATTTAAAAGTCAAAATATGATTCAAATTCAAATTTGGGATGAATTTGAAAATTTGGAATTTATCCAACTTTAAATTGAACGCT
>NW_019104573.1:874269-884687 GCF_001995035.1 Momordica charantia
CCTTTCGAGGATGACGCCTATATAGGGATATCATCCGACTCACACATCATCGCTGTACAAGGCCACCTAATTTGGTGAAGTATCCCTCACGGTTACCATCTTTTCGAGGATGACGCCTATATGGGGATAACATTCGATGGCTACAATTTCTTCACCAACGATCAAGCAGCTACAATTTTTTTCGCAAAGCTGCAATTTCTTTACTAACGATCATGTGGCTACATCTGATTCGCTAATGATCAATCAGTTGCAATATCTTCGTCAACGATCAAGCGTCTGCAACATCTTCGCTAACAATAAATTGGTTGCAACTTCTTCGCCAACGATCTAGTGACTGCAATATCTTCGCCAACCATCAAGCTTGCAATATATCCGCCAATGATCAAGCAGCTGCGAATTATTTGCCAACGATCAAACTTGCAATATATTCGCCAATGATCAAGCAGCTGAAAATTCTTTGCCAATGATTAAGTGATTGCAACTTCTTCACAAACCATCAAGCGGGTGCAATATCTTTGCCAACGATCAAGCTTGCAATATATTTGACAATGATCAAGGAGCTAAAAATTCTTCGCCAACGATTAAGTGATTGCAACTTCTTCCCAAACCATCAAGCAAAGATCAAGTTTGAGGGATGATACTTATAATGAGGGGCACAACCTAATTTGATGGTATATGCCCCCGATGACCATCCTTCATTCTGCTACAAAGCTAGCGTTCAATAGGGTTAAGCGTCGTATCGTCACTCTTGGTAAGGTTGCGTTTTGTAGCGTTACTGTGGTGTAGCCATATTTTTTTAAAAGGTTTTTTTTTTAAAACTTGGACTGAACTTGAAGATTTCTTTAAGTTGCCTACGTACCCTAGGAAGAGGTCAAGTCATAACGTAGTTCAAATACAATAATTTTTTTTGGGCCGTTCACCTTTTAAACTCATGCGGGCTAGGAGTATCATGTAGTTTAGACTCTTACGATAAGAAGTATTGTATTTCAAATGCTCTCATTTTCATCACAACTTCCATATCCTCCATTTTTAAGATTGGTTGAGATGAAAAGCTTTTGTTTTACTTTTAAGGAATCTTCTGTATTTATGAGAAGAAAGAATTTTCTCTTCATACGTGAAGGAACAATGCTGTGAATTTTCTTCTCATGATTCACTTCATCAGATGATTTTGCTTCCACGGTCTTCATCATTCTTTCATATTGATCGTTTGACACTTCGAGATGATCAAAGGCAGATTTCAAAGATTGATTTTTCTTTGACGTGGAGATGCTTAGCCTTTGAAATACTGAAGATCGAGTGGGGATGCATGTAACACATTGACTTTCCTCTTTTGCAGTGGCCATACTCATCCTCTGGAAGACTGAAGGTCGAGTAGCGGAAGGCTTGATGCGATCGAATACAGAAATCATTTGCTCAGTTATTTTAGAGTTGTCAATTTCTTCCACATTTATGTAATGTGAACTTGCAAGATTTTCTTTCTTCTTTTTGATATAGAAGAATTTTTTTGGGGAGAATTCTTTTAAGGTCGCCGATATTTTGGGTCAAAAGGAGTCTTTATTTTCTTTCCTCTCTGATTTAGGCTTCCTTGAATCCTTCTTTCCTTGGTGTTCATGCTCTTTGCTGAGCATAGATGACTTCTTCTGAGCAAAACTTTGTTTTTGTTTCTTCTAACGAGTCATAGTAGCCCAGTTTTCCTCTCCCTGATTAACAGATTTGACAACATCTTTAATGGCATTTCTTGAAGTCTTCCGTTGAGAGCGAACAGATATAGGCTTCAACATTCCAAATTGGATCAAGTCTATCCCTTTATTGTAGAATAGACTTTGAGGTGTTTGGCTGCCTATATTTGTTGTTACTGCAGCGTGATTTGATTGAGCTATTTCATTGAAATTCAGCTCAATCTTTCCTTCTCGAGCTAAATTTAGGATACGCTCTTTTAGGACAAAACACTTTTCCACTGATGACTGATAACTCGGTGGTACTTGCAATATTTGGGATCATCAACTTTACTCATTTCTTCTGGTCATATACACTCTGGAAGTACAATCAATCGTGTTCTCAGTAATTGTTCCAACATATAAGGGATGTCAGAATCAGGAAAATGATAGACTTTTTCTTGCTTTTCTTTCAAGCTTAGCCACCTTTTCCTATTTCCTTTTTGCTTCTCAATTCTCTTTCCTTTTATTTTTGAAAACAACTTGGGAGAGATTGTGTTTACACCAAAAGACTCATTTGAAGTTTTCTCAACACTTTTGCTTTCTTTCTCTAAGTCCAGCACTAAAGAATCCTTACTT
The DNA here is from genome assembly GCF_001995035.1 of Momordica charantia. The sequence continues at coordinate 876,564 of NW_019104573.1, forward strand.
CATCGATTAGTAATGCTTAGCTCCATATCGTGAGAACGAGTTGCTAACTCTTCAAAGGTGCGAGGTTTTACACCTTGAAGGATGTAAAGAAGTTCCCAATGCATACCTTGAGTGCATAATTCGACAGCGGATAGTTCAGTAAGCCTATCTTTGCAATCAAGACTTAGAGCTCTCCATCGGTTGATATATTCAACAACCGGTTCGCCTTTTCTTTGTTTGGAGTTCGTGAGCTCCATTATGCTAACGGTTCTCTTCGTACTGTAAAAGCGATTTAGGAATTCTCTTTCAAGCTGTTCCCAACTCTCGATCGTTTCAGGCTTGAGATCAGTATACTAGTCAAAGGCGTTTCCCTTTAATGTTCGGACGAACTGTTTGACCAATTGATCGCCTCTTATATCAGCATTCTCACAAGTTTCGATGAAGTGAGCAATATGTTGTTTGGGATTGCCCTTCCCATCGAAATGCTGAAATTTTGGGGTTGATATCCAGCAGACATTCTCAGATCATTAATCCTCTTAGAATATGACTTACAATACAAGAGGGAGCTTTGAGAAGGTCCGCCGTATTGCGCTCTGATCGTGTTCGTGATCATATCCTGGAGCTGCTGAACGAACAACGAAGCTATCGAAGTGGAATATTGCGATTGATTTTCTTGAGCAATAGTCTTTCCCTTGTCATTTATCTTAATAGCAAGAGTTTGACTCGACTCAGCAACATCTCTGTTTTCAATCTGATTCTTCAAGGAAGCGATTTCATAATCTCTTTCTTCCACTGTCTTCATCAATGCAGCGAGTTTCTTTTTCATTTCAGCCATTTTTTCATCCATAGTGCTTGCATCAGTCATCATAACAGAGACAATGTCAGGATTAAGATTAAATAAGGGGTTATGATTAACAAGAAACTCATTTCAATAGATGTTTCTTGCAGCATCATTACTTTGTTTGCAACAACAAGAGGAGTTTGATGTTCTCGTAGTTGGAATTCATCAGAGCAACCATAGGTGATATGATCCATATTTAAGCAGCTATTGTAGAAGCCTTTTTAAATTCCATTGATTTTCTTGAAAAAACTTTAAGTCTTGAGAAGGAGATGAGAGGTAGAGATTGTCCCACTAAGCGTGCCAATTTGTTCACACGAGATTTCCAGAGAAATTAAGTTTTGTGGAATTGAACTTTTATATTGTTTGTATGTGTTGTATAGTGGATTCGATCTCTAATCTTTATCCTCTGATTCTTTCTCTCAAACTTGATGTGAAGATTGGGATGCTTGTTCTTGAATTTGGATCGAAGTTATATGTTCTTCGAAAGTTTTCAAGTCTTCAAGTATTCAAAGTCTTCAAGTTAGTCTTCAAATCTTCAAGTCTTCAGAGAGTCTTCAATTTGGTGTGAATTCTCTCAATTCTGAAATTCTGAACTTTCAAAATGAATGAGGTCCCCTCTATTTATTTCCATAGGCTTTAGTGGACCATTGGGCTTGGATAATTTTGGGACAAGCCCAATTCTTTAAATGGATTTATTTAATTTAAATATTAATCCACTTTATTTCATGGTAAATTGGGTTTTGGGCCAAGTTTGTGAACCAAAAATCGATTCCAAGCCCAATACTCATATGACCCAATTACATATTTTAATTGTCAAATTATCTTTAATTTTAATTTAGGGTTAACATATAATTAATCCCCAAATAAAATAGATAACGACGTGGCCGTTTATGATTGGCCCAAAATTTATGGTTCCACGACAATCCTTACTCATTCTCAATGATAGTGTTCAAACAACCCCAAATTCAATACAAATAGGCAATGTTGAATCCTAAAATAATCCAACAAAAAATTAGATTCATTTTGTCATCAACCTAAGGATATATATTTTGAAAATGGAAATATCTCAATTTTTTTTTTCAAATTGAGATGAGGATAGGAGTGATCATTGTTGATGATGAATAGTATAGTTAGAATTAGTAGAGTTTGGAGTATTATTGAGAGCTTCGATAATATCTCTAAGATATAGCAATTAGTAAACTAAGAGATAATGACTAAACTAAGAGATACTTAGCACACCTAGATCTTTCTTTATTTTGCGGATCATTTTAAAAACTTTTTAAAATCTAAACTAAATTTTGAGAATCAATGGCCTGCTTGATAACCATTTTTGTTTTTTGTTTTTTGTTTTTTTGTTTTTAATTTTTGGTTTTTGGTTTTTGGTTTTTTGGTTTTTTGTTTTTAAAAAAACAAAAATCATATATGTTTGATAACCATATTTTGTTTTTTGTTTTTAAAAAACAGAAAACCAAACATGTTTGGTAACCATTTTTTAGTTTTCTATTTGAAAAAGTTAGAAAAATGAAAATACATATTAGAGAGGGAAAATTTTACGTAGAGTAGAGATAACAATAGTGTGGGTGCGAGTGAGGATGATGTCTCCCGTTCTCGTGCTCGTGAAATTCTTTAATCCTTGTCTCCACCTCGTTCTTCCATCTCATAGATGTTCTTGAGAAAAATTATCGATTTTATAATTGTTTTTAATTATTTTTAGAATTAAAAAATGTGTAATAAATATATATTAATTATTTAAAAAATAAAATCGGGGATGAGGTCGGGACATGATTTCCTATTTTTGGGCCTTATCTTGCAGAAATTTTTGTCAATCGCTAATGTAGAGATAGGAAAATACAAGTTTAGAGAGATGTAAATACACTTTTGGAATATAAATTTTAGAGAGATAAATAAAAAGATTTAGAAAAAAATAGTGAAAGAAAAGTTAAAGACAAAAAGAGAAAACTTTTTGAGAAAAAAAAAAGTAAAGCCTAGAAGAAAAGATATGCTAAAGAAAAAGAAAAGATAAAAAGATAGAAAAAAATTATAATGGAAAAAAATTAGAGATAAAAACAATATTCAAAATATAATTTCTAGAGAAAATAAATAAGTACAGAAATAAATAAAACTTAGAGTGAAAGAAATTTGAACGAGAAAAGAAGATATAATTTTCAGAGGAAAAAACAGATTAGAAAGAAAAAGAAAGGTTATAAAAGATGAAATTTTAGACAGAGAAAAGTTCAGAAAAATATTAAATTTTGAGAGAGAAATGAAATTGATTTGTTATAAAAAAATAATAAATAAAAATACAGATGAAAATTTTGAACAATGAGAGACAAACAATAATAAATATTCAAAATATGAAAACTTTGAAGAGAATCATAAATCTTGTAGAGAAAAATTGAGAGTGAGAAACAAATTTTTTAGAGATAAATACGAGGAAAAAAAAGTTAGTATTAGAAAAATCAGAAATCTTTGAAAACTACTTTTTTTTTTTTTTTTAATCAGTCCACTAAATAATTTCATAATCTCACAACGTAAACAATTCAATACCTATAAAGTTTCACAACAACACATCCAAATACTCATCTTTCCATAATCATGAATATCCGTCAAACAACCATAACTCAATTAGAAAATAGATTTGGAATACGAAAAAATAAATTACCACCAAAATGAAACCTTCACGGCAAAGAACAAAGTTTCAAATGATGAACGATGGCCAGAGGGGGAAGAGAGGACGGCGATCGGAGGAGGAAGATAGGCAGTTGAAGGTGGAAGAAAGGCGGTCGGTCAGAGGGGGAAAATAGAGGTGGTTGGCCAGAAGGAGAAGAGAAACGAGCGCCAGAGGGGGAGAAGAAAGCCGGTGGCTGGTGGGGGGATAGAAGCGAGCAGCCAGAGGGGGAGAAGAAAGGCAGGCGGCCGAACGGGGAAGATAAAGAGCGGGTGGCCGACGTCAATGGAGATGTGGGAGAACGGCGCGGAGAAAACGAAGAAGAAGGGGAAGGATTTTTCAAAATCGTGAAAATGAAGAAGGAGAAGATCATTTTGTAATTGACTTTGAACGAAAATTTCGTCGTCAAAGGTAAAAAATCGTTGTCATATTTTGTTGAAAATTTAGGTGGTCAGGATATTTGGTGACAGATTCAAATTTCGTCGTCAGAAATAACTTAATTTTGTCCCCAAATATTTCGAAATAGTGCAGGCAGGAATTCCACCGCCAAAAATTTTCGTGAACTTTCAACGAAGACTTTTGGCGACGAAATTTCACTTTCGTTTGGCGACAATATGTTGCTTCATTGCCAAAAGTCTTCTATATAAACTTTCAAAACACATGAAAGTTTTGGCCACGACATAAAATTTTGTCGCCATTGGTGACTTATGGTGACACGCTTTCATTTCGTCACCATCGTCGCCAACTCCAGGATCTTGCCTCTGTATCTGTGCCAACAATCGATTTAGGATCACTTTTGAAAAAAGTATTTTTAAGTGAGACTTAGAGTGTGTTGGGAGTGACAGTAGAATGAGTGATTTTGGAAAATGATATTTAAGTATAATTGATTCTTCAAAATTACCATCTAAGCAATTTTTTAACTTGCCAAACATGATCAATGGAAAAAGAGGTGATTTTGACAATGACGAAAGTGTCAAAATCACTCCCAAACACACCCTTACTCTGTGAACGCTTCTATCTCATCTATATGCATTTTAATGGTTTTTTATCACTTTTTACAATTTCTCAGAACTACAAACTATTTTCCTTAGTGATTTAAAGGCACCCCTTAAAATTTTTTACCAAACACCACCCATTTCTAAAAAAGGTACTTTTCTATATATTTATTTATTTATTTTTAGTTCAACATATGGGTGCGACTTCCAACTTCAGACCTTTCGGTCGAGAATATATAAAGTATGTTCAAGTTGACTTTTAAAAATTACTTGTATCGTGTATAATGCACCCTATTGCTTAAAATCTAATGGTGTATCTTTTCACTTAGGTATATTGTTTTTCTGCACATGCACAGTCCTCTTTTGGCTCGCTTCAGAGTACMAATCTTTATCATTGTGTTTCATGTTAGGATTTTTATAATCAAATCGTCAGGACGAGATAGAATTGAAAAAAAAAAATTGAAGGAGTTGCTACAAGCCACCTTGGTCAAGGAGGCAGTGCATTCCTTGCGTTTTTTGCGTCGTTAGCGTCATGGTGCTATGGACAACTCATGAAACAATTTCTCCATTTTAGTGACGAGGTCTGGAAAGAGAACATCACAGTAGAGTGGCAATTTATACTCTAGTTTGTTTTCTTAATACTTTTGAGTTTAATATGAAAATGTAATCKATATATTACATTTTCATACTTTTGAGCTATAATTTTGAGTATAGTGGCTCACTGAGCTTCTGCTTTCAGAAGCCTCGCAAAAAGGAGGCTAAGAAAGACCCTTCAGCTTCCAAGCACACCTGCCCAAGAAGAAATCTAGGGAGAGCTGACGATGGTTCTTCAAAGAAGAAAAAGGATCCAAATGCACCAAAGTGGGCGATATCTGGTTTCATGTTCTTCTCTAAGATGGAAAGAGAGGTGATTTTCTTTTAATTTATTTCATAAAGACCTCCTAAGTCATCCTCATTTAGACATCTAAATGGAGAATAATTAAGGGGTAAAACTGAATTCAAAATGTTAGAAGAAAAATTTGAGAGACCAAGGGGCATAATTGAAACTAATCAAATACACGAGACCTTTCGTATAATTTTATTTTATTTTAATTTTACCCCTAATCTATGCACTTGGTTTCAAAGTTCTAAAAGTTTCAATTATAAGGGCAAAATTGCTAATGGAGGGGTTCGTTGTTGTAACAAATTGAAAGATAGGAGTAAAATTGTTGGTATAAAAAGATTATGATTGAAAGATTTTGATTATGAAACTCAGTGTACTTGGTTTACGACGAAACCTAGAAATCGATCACTGATCCAATTTGAGTACCTCCACAGGATAGACCTCAACAGAAAACTGAAACGCTGGTTTATCAAGAATACGCAAGAAAAGCACTTCGGATTGTGTATCGAGAACGAACAGGTTCAAGAGATAAGAGAATTAAGGATACCCACCAGAAACTTCTTTTTTTTCTTCGAAGAATTATTATAAGTCTCAACTATTCAACAATTAGAAGCTTAAAGATGTAAGAGAAAAAAATTATTAAAAGTGCTAACCTTAGTGGATTTAAAATCTTATTTACCTTTTTTTATCAACCATATAAGAGTAAGACAACGAAGACTCTATTTGAAGATGTTTATTTTCAAGAAAGGGAAGCCATTAGTTTGTAGTATGTCTTGGCTTTAGGATATATAGTTCCACTAACAAATTTTGGTGAGGCATAATTTGCTTCAAAAACAATGAATAATGCAATAGAGTAACAAAAGAAAAAAGAAGAGATAATATTATCAAGCACATGGGACATCTCTCATTGAAACCAAAGCAAAGTGAAGAATGTATGAATGAATCAATAGTACACCAACACTAAATCCCTCCTCTCTCTCTCTCTTTCTCTCCTCTTCTTCTCTTTGCTGGCTTTGATTGACTCTTCACCCTCTCTATCTTTCCTCTATCTCTTTCTCTCTTATTATTATTTTTTTTTTCAGAAAAAGGTAAAAAAGAAACTCAGAACAAATGATGAAATTTATAATTTAAAAAAAAAAAAGAAAAAAAATGGTGTGATTGCTGTGTTGTTGTTGTGTTGTGGGTGGGTGGTGTTCGTTTAGCAAGGGCGACCAACAAAGCAGTTGAGTGAGCCAGAGAAACGAGTGAGCCTCCTAACAAAAGTTCCAGGCTTGGCCTTGATCATGTCATGCCTGCTGTATGGCCTTCGTTTGCTTGGATTTCCAGACTGCACAAAGTATGCTCCATTCATCATTAGATCTCCTTCTGACCTCCATGTCCATGTCTTCCATACAGCCTCGGTCGCGTAGTTTCTGTTTGTAATCTGCAACCGACAACAACACACAAATTTACTCATCGTAACCTATCTGCTTAAACTGCTTAAACTTTAGGCTTCAGAAATGAAACGAACCTGTTTTGCGGCAGGGTTGGGTGGGGCAATGAAGCGATTGCCCTGGCTGATAATGGTGGGGTGTTGGCTGCCACCAATGGCGTACATGAGCCAGTGGGTGTAATCGTTGTTCACGACGTGGAAGAATCCCCATCTGCATCTGGGCATCCTCTGCACCAATCCCTTACCGAAATGGTTGAACGCTACTGTCACTTGCATGACTGAGTCGCCCTGATACGAGTCGCTCGCACCAAACAACATCACCTGCGATACAAAGTAATAAATATAAATTTTGTTTCAGAAGTTGGAATGCGACGAAGTTAAGATAGAGGGATATGGTTCGGTACGTCGTTGTGATGGGTGAAATGGGAGTTTGAGATGGTGATGGCAGTGGAGCCTTGGATTGCGTCGATGAGTCCGTCCGCGCAGTTGGACATGGAGAGATGGTCGAGCCAGATGTTGGTGGAACCGAAGATGGAGACGCCGTCACCGTCGCTGTTTGTTCGGAGGCCAACATGGTTGGTGGAGTCCCTGATCAGACCGCCGGTGGCAACGATAATGTGGTGGATGTGGAGGCCGTGGATGATCACATTCTTGGCGAATTGGATGCTGATACCAGCACCGAAGGCAATGTGGACATTGGCGCCGCGGGCATCGATGGTCTTATGGCTGGCCACAAGCAGCTCTTTGGACAGTGTAATGATCATGCTCCGACCAAAGATGATCCACAATGGCTTCTTCTGGACTGCCCCGTATCTTAGGGTTCCAGGTTTAGGGTTTACGACATCAGCGTCAGAGGGATCAGTGACGACATAGATCTTACCCTTCACACCGCCTCGGGTTTTTCGGCCAAAACCAAGCACACAAGTGGCAAGTTTCTTACGGTTGTTGGCCCAGTTTGGGTCGCAACGCCAGCACCGGTCGATGGGGTTTGTGGCCATGCACGGCCCGTTGTATTTCTTCATGCTCCTCCTCGTGCTATTGCTCCCCTCCAAAGCTCTGCCACCCAAAATTTAACAAATCAACACACAATTTTGACCAAAAAACACCTAAATATTATTAAACCGCAAAACGAAAGATAAAAAAAAAGGTAGAAAATTTGGACATACAAATGGACTTGAAGGTTGAAGTGGTCAGTGACATTCATGGGGTCAGAATGGAAGGCCTCAAGAGAAGCCATTTTGGCTTCTTCAGCCTTTTGCAGCAAGTACTCATCATATTCAGCAATCCCAGCTCTGAGAGTTGGGAGAATCACAGCCACCGAAACCA
>NW_019104573.1:900336-923031 GCF_001995035.1 Momordica charantia
ATTAAATCATAAACCTGACTTGTGGCTGAAAGCCGATGACTCGAACTGATTTGGAAGGAGTAATCTTGAGGGAGCCAATTAGAGTCACAAATCGGAATTGACTCCCCATTACCGACCTGCCAATGAAGACCTCGCTAAAGAAGAACCCACCCCTAAAGAAGACTCTGCCAGATAAACGAGGGGGACCAATCGAGGCGCACATCCAGAAAAGTTCCACGAGGGAAATACCGGCCTTTTGACACGAGAAAGGAAGTATCCGTTGCACCCGCCAACCTTGTTTCGCCAATAGGGACGGATTAAAAAGTTCCAAATCTTTGAACTCCAAGTCACCCAAACATTTCGGACGGCACATATCAGCCCAACTCACCCAATAAATCCATCTATTCACCAGCCACACAATTCCATCAAAACCGCACCATCAATTGATGAATCTCCTGAATCAACACTTTATGCAAGGGAAAACAATTCATTGTGTTGCAAGGTATAGGTTGAATTACCACTTCAATAAGAAGTTCTTTTCCTCCCATCGAGAAGAGACAGTCCATCCAACCTTGTAAATGACGCCAAATCCTTTCTTTAATGAAACCCAAGATACTCCTACGATTTTTCGGCATGAACGAAGGGAGTCCCAAATACTGTTCATGATACCTAGTCCGCCGAATGCCAAATAACAAACTAATTGCATGTTATAATTCATCGGAGGAATTCGAGCTAAAAGAAATTATAGAATTATCAAAATTAATTGTCTGACCAGATGCTCATTCATAAAGCTGGAGGATCAACCGAACCATAGCTCCATCGAACAACTTAGTTTTGAAGAATAGTAAACCGTCATCAACAAAAAAAACAGATGAGAAATAGGGGGACTGCACCAAGCGATAGACATACCGATGATCGTTCGTCTCCGCTACACCCTAGAAAATATAGGAAAGTCCCTCTGCGCTTAACAAAAATAAATAGGGGGAGAGGGCTCTCCCTATCGCAGACTTCGGGATGGAATAATATGACCCACCCACTCACCATTAAAATTAAAGGAATACGTAACTAGACATAATTTTACCAGATTTACCCAAGACTCAACAAAACCCAGCATTAGCATAATATGTTCAAAAAAACTCATTCTATACGGTCATATACCTTACTCATATCCAGTTTCAAGGCTGTCGTGGCCTGATTCCCATTTTACCGACTCTTTAAGGAGTATACACATTCATAACCCAAAATGGCATTGTCATCCAACTGCTCCTATTTATTTTATGGTCAAAATAAAATAATGTGAATCAAATTCTAAATCACAAACTTCTGTTGCAAAATAAATTATTCATTCCTAACCATGGTCAATCTAGGGCATCACATCTAGTTATCATACCATGTCTCCCTACATATTTCTAACAAATCACAATAATGGAACTCGTTGTTTGGGGGTAAATACACCCGGGACACGTGGAGGACCATTATTCATTTTTGAAGAAACCGAATAAATGAGGATTGCTTAGGTCCACCTCGGCCCTACCGAGGTGGACCAAGTTTGCCCGCTGTAAAAGACTAAGTGTGGGAACCAAAGTTCGACCTGACTAGGGTCCGACCTGCTCGGAACTCGATAGGCCCGATATGAGAAAAAGACATGTAACCGCCGGTCGTGTGTACTGTCGGATCCGCTACCTATAAATAGAGGAGTTCATTTTACGCTCAGGTATCGAATCTCACCTCGAACTAAATAAGGAGTCTGATCTATACTGACTTGAGCGTCGGAGTGCTCACCCTCTTGTGCAGGTCCACTCTAGTGTTCAGGTCGGAACCGGAGACCGGGTTCGAGCTCGATTCGTGAAGAACCGTTGTGCAGATTCTTGCATAAACACTTGTGATGGATGGTTCCTCTATCAAGTATCAACCGCTCCATAAAATTAAAGTCTCATTATAACATAAACGTCAAAGTATATATGGCGAATAACAAATTGATGTCCAATACTTTCCTCTTTGAAGGTATCCTTCAATGTGCACACTCTTTCTTTAGTATCATTGCATCCAGCTTTTCTTCTTCTTAATTATCATGCTAATACATGTCTAACTAGCTTGATCAACTATTTCGTTGAAATCACGAGTCTATACTCCTTAAAATTGTGTTGTTTTTCACTCTTAAAATGATTTTATTATACATTATTAACATGATTATATTACCCATATTTCATTTTTCGTTTTTAAAACTTTACAAAAACTTATTTAACTAAAGAATATGAGAACCTCACAACATTCAAACAAAATAAGTTCGTTACGAAGGATTGAGCTAAAGTCGTCTCTCTCAAGTCAATGATCTTTTATTTCTAGTACTCTAGTTGGTTGGCGTCTACTTCTAGTTGACTACTTTGCAGTGAAAAAGAAAGAAAATAGAAGGAAAAATAAAATATATCCAACCTGTTAAGTGATTGTATTAAATCATTGGAACAAGCTTAAAAAATAAAAATCCTAATAACAACAAAATATTATTTATACATTCTTTTTTTTGGGAGCAATTAACTTTATAAATTACCAAAGAATCAGCTGAAAAGAAATCAGGGGCATGCAGCTCTTTACCAATTTGGTTGCAGCCCAATTGTTGTCCATAATTATAGGATGTTTGAACAATTTGGGCAAATTATATATTCTCTCGTAGTGATGATTTTTTTAATTTAAAAAATTGGGGTTAGCTCTCTATTTTAATATTAGTTTTTCTTTTTATCAACGTTTTAATATTAGTTTTAATGCAGCACCTTTTTTAGTTTATCACTTGATAAAAACTTGTAACACATCCATATAATTGTGAAAGTTAGAACACGAATCCAAACAAATTATTTGTGATGTAAATGTAATCATAGATAAAGGATATTATTAATTTGCACTTCCGAACGGTACTAGATATCCAACAATCCCTTTTAATTTTGAACCAAAATTTTCCAAATTCATGTTTTAGGATTCCTACTTTTACTCGTATGAAATACCACATCAAATGGATAAAAACTTTTATATGGAAGTAAGTAGAGCTCAATCTCGTTCATGAGCTAAATTATGTCATTTTTTTAATATTAAAACCAAATCACAGCGATATAATTCAGCAGTACAATTCATTTTCTTGAGTTCTGAGGTTCAAATTTTCACTCACATTTARGGATGTTAGTGGATGTTACTTTTCTCCACAGTAACAGAGAATACCGTCCACATCCCATTTCCTCTTTTAATGTATATAAAAACTAAATTTCCTTCCCTTCCCATGGGCTCCTACTCTCACAATCTCGTCTTTCATTCTCAAAATTCTCAAACTCTAATGTCTTAGGAAACAATTTTCCTTTAAAAATGGAGATTGAATAATTTAACCATTCAAATGAAGACTTACCCAATTTTGTGAGGATGGAGAATGAAATAAGGGGTGGGATGGTGAAGTCATCCTCGTCTCCGCCCCATTAACGCTCCTACGCACATTTATCCTACTGAAAAAATTGAATATTAACCTATGTTGTGTAATAAGAACAAAAAAAACCTCGCTATAGAGAAATAAACCTTGATCTACTTTTACTTTCTTTACGATTTAACAAATATATAGATTTCACATTAGAAACTAATCAGAAACACTTTTTTCCTTTTTGGTGCAAACTAGAAGTGCATTGCAGAGTCTTGAATTTGTGAAAACTTGAAGTTCCTTGTTGGCACATATTTTAAAGACAAAATCACTTTTCTCGTCAATATAAAACTGAAAAAATCATCTCTTTAGCAGAGTTTCAAAAGAACTGAAAATCTTCTTTTCAGTGGGAACAAGCTGCAGACAACATCACCCCCTTCCAAAACAGATACCAAACAGTGTTTCATAAACCACTGGGCAAAGTCACCATCAAAAGATATTCTATGTCACAACATTTTTATAACATAAAGAATTTGAGCCGATACATATTCCTTTATATCAAAAGAATTAATGTGGAGAATAAAATTTGAACAACTATTTGCCCACTAGAAACACAGATTATACACTTCTATCAAATCAGAGCCGTCGGATGGAGCTSTTTGGTTGGCTTTGGCTTTTGATCATATCAATGAATGAGATGGTCTTGACTTTTGAATGAGTTGGCAATTTTTATTATCAGAAATGGATCCTCTATGATTTATTATGAATAATAAATAAAGGATCTAATTCTAATGAATAAAACAGGGGATCAAATTCCAATTCTTGAGCTGCTGCTTTTCAGACTCTACAAGGTTTTGGCATTATTCTTCTAAAAAGCAGAGGGTGATGTCATCAGGCTTCTGATATCTTCAATGGCTTCCTACAATTGTAAAGAAACTACAGAGACATTAGGTTTTGTATAGCAAAGAAAATTTTGGCATTGCCAAAAGGAAATTCCTTCTCATGACAATTATTCTCACACTTTTGACCATTTTTGGGGGAAAAAAAAAATTCCTTCTCACAACTCTGCAATGAACTCTGCCACTGTATTCCCATTACTTCACTTGCAATTCAGTTCTTTATTCCTTCTTCCCACTGTTTCAAGATAAACAAAAAAGAGATTATCAAAAGCCTACAAAACTGCAGGCTAAATTTAGAATACAGGAGTGGATACAGGCTTTATAATCATGCAAGAAAAACTGGTGTGTGTATTGGGTCATTTCTTGAAGCATTATTCTTCAACAAGAAAAGAACAACAGCTGAAATGAAAGATACACAACTGATTTAAATGCAGGAAAAAGAGGAAAATAAAATTTTAAAAATGATGGAAATCCCTTTTCATGTTCTTTCAAAATGAAGTAAAAAACTAAACCTCGAAGTTATAGAGCTATCATGTCAGCCTAGTTAGATCTCCTTTATTTAAAGAAGTGATAAATCTAAAGCACATGAGCACAAGAATTCTGGAATCTACTTTTAGCTTTTAGTGACAAAAATACCCCCCACTTTCATAAGTAATCAGTCCCGCTATTTACACATTATTATCACAATATTAATACTCCATATCTAACCATCACACGAGGGATTAGAAAAAGGTGATACATAAACTGTCGACTCATGTATAACATAATGGATAATTCTTAATCTAAGTAAATAAAATACCATATAGCATATGCAGTTTAATTATCAGTTAATACAATAAAAGTTTGGGTAGGGTATTATAATATAACTGCAAATGCCTCTCATATTATAAGATCTCTACACAGACTTATGCTCATCTATAAATAAGAGAGTTGAAGGTCATTCTGGGTATTATTGGAACTTTTGAAGAGGGTTCAAAAGGAACAGTGGTTCAGAACCTGAGCTTTTATCGATTAATAATGCAATCAAGAAAAGCAGAGAAAAGTGCTTTATTAACCAGGAATTTCCATAGACAATAAGAAAAATCTTCAATCCTTCTTCTGCTGGTCACCATGATTTCGTTGTCTGATGTCTATCATGTTGTAGCAGCCACAGTCCCTCTGTACGCGGCCATGATGTTAGCTTACATCTCAATAAAATGGTGGAAGTTCTTCACACCGGAGCAGTGTTCTGGAATAAACAAGTTCGTGGCAAAGTTCTCAATCCCACTGTTATCATTTCAAGTCATTTCAGACAACAACCTCTACAAAATGAACCTGCTACTGATATCCGCTGACTTTCTTCAGAAAATTTTAGCTATTGCTCTGCTGGGAGCAATCACTAAAATCACCTCTCGGGGAGGATTAAATTGGATTATCACTGGTCTCTCTCTGTCAACTATGCCCAATACTCTAATTCTTGGACTACCGGTACTGAAGGCCATGTACGGTAGTGAAGCAGATGTGCTTCTTGCCCAGATAGTCGTCTTACAGAGCATTCTCTGGTACAACATATTACTGTTTCTCTTTGAGTTCACTACCACAAAAGCAGCTTCTTTAGCTCCAGCATCAGAACTAGAAGCCACAGGTAGGTATTGGAATTTGCTTTTTAAGAATAGGAACAAAGAGAATCAAATCACCTCAACTTTATAAGTCATTCTTTGTGTATAGGTTTAGAACTTCCCCAACAAAAATGGTTATACTCAGGCCATGAACTTCAATAACCATCCCAGCTTAAGTCATTCTTCATGTATAACATTAGGAATTTAGGACAGCCCACAATAGAAATGGCTGTATTCATGCCATCAACTTCAATAACTTTCCTTCATACAAAAAAAACCAAGAATGGAAGCTCACAAATTTCTCTTGATTACTCTTCTTCATTTCCTAAATTTTTTCTCTTCCTACTTCCATTATTCATGAGTGCTATATCTATTCCAGTGTATTTGCTGGTACAAAGAATACTCAACATACTCACACACGAATTCAAGTAACCAAAATGTGAAAGCTAATTTGGTCAAACCCAATCATTGTAGTTATTTTGTTTGTCTTTTTGTAAAGTGGCAATTGATACAGCTCAAGAAGGGGGAGCAAAAGAAGAAAGTGAGGAGGAAAGAAACAGAAATGGAAGGAGTCTCAAAACCAGTTCCATTCTCTTAACAGTTGCTAGGAAGCTTATCATCAACCCCAATACTCATGCAACAATATTAGGACTCATTTGGGCAAGTATACGATTCAGGTGAACTTAGGATTAAATAATAGCTCTCACTTCAAAAAGTTAATAGATGTATTGGAATGAAATTAACATGCTCACAGGTGGGGAGTAAAATTGCCAGAAGTTATTGACAGATCGATAAAAATTTTGTCAAATGGAGGACTTGGTATGGCAATGTTCAGCTTAGGTATGAAGTGAAAATGTTACAGAAGTTCCATCAAGAAAATGAGAAAAGAAACCTAACTTCTAATTGTCTAACTTATTAGGTCTATTCATGGGTTCACGGCCTAGCATTATAGCATGTGGGACAAAGATGACACTGGTGGCCATGGGAATGAAATTCTTAATTGGGCCTGCGCTAATGGCGGCATGCTCAGTTGTTCTAGGACTCAGGGGCAGATTGCTCAAAGTGGCAATTGTGCAGGTTTGTCGTAATTTAAATTATTAAGTCCACAACCAGGATTGACAATTCCATTTGATGTTTTTATTTCTTCTTTTTCTTACAGGCAGCACTTCCCCAGGGCATTGTTCCATTCGTCTTTGCCAAAGAGTATAACATACATCCAGAAGTTTTAAGCACAGGGTAACTATTGTAATTGTCAATTCCTATGTCAATTTTCAAACTAGACATTTTCAATATCACTCATCCAAAAGCCAAAAGATCAAAGAATGTTGAGGCGGCAACATTTGTGATTTGAGCAGTCTAATGAAAAGCGAGTTATATATCAAAACTACATATTGAAATGAGGTTTTCTTTTGGTTACAGGGTACTCCTGGGCTTGCTCATTGCGTTGCCAGTAGCATTGGCCTATTACTCCTTGCTGTCATTGTAAAGCATCAATGCATGCAGTCATGCCAAGACAGGATACATGGTGCTGAAACAAGAAACTTACGACATCCACTCTAAACACCAGGAAAGACCACATGCAGAGATGAAATTTGTTTAGTTACAAATTTTTTTGCCATTTTTTTTCCATCATGGTATAGTGCTAACGATTCCTCTGCCAGAACTATTTGCATCCCGTTGTCTGTATAGTCCTATTATCCATTTGTTTGACTCTGTAACAGTTCAACATTAGCCTGGCTATGAAGATTCTCTCAAAGACAATCGAAAAATGCATGAAAATTCAAAGAAGAAACTGTCAAACGGTTTGTGATCATAGTCAAGAATGCCGGAACCGCAGTATAAAGTCTAGGACAATATCTTTTCATCTTCTCTATCTTTTATTTTTCCTTGGAGTCTTACTATATAACTTTCAAACATCAGATCGAGCCATCCTCAATCATAATTACAATTCTATGAAAAATGTTCTGATACATATTAGGGTAAATGTCGGGAGGATTAACAAAGTTAGGATAATGAAGCCAACAACGCGATATGACTTTCTACCAGAGCTTGATTTCTTTAACCAAAACCAGTGAGATAGATTCAATTTCCAGAAACAATTTACATGGAAAACCTGCTATCTAGAGAAACCGCAGAGAAACATTCAGGATTACAATTTACACTCACCTTCAAATTTAAGAGTCATTACGTTGAATCGTGCCTCCTGGATCCCATTGATTGACGCCATAAATCACAGGGATTAAGCTGAATTTTCAGGCCACAGTTTGGAGAGTGAGTTACTTTCCAAGAATTGGTAGTTCATATGCGGGATACCGAAGTGGAAGATCCATCGCGATTTTGGAATCATCGTGCAATTTTTTTTTTTTTTTATTTAGGCTAATGCTGTGTTTCCGTCATGATTTCAAATCACTGTATTTCAAATTATAGAAAGGATTTTAAATTCTTAATTGTGTTTCTTTTTTTTTATTTTTGAAATAGAAGTAGTTACATTATTTCCCTGGTTGATAAAGATAAAAAGAATTTAAATGTGTGCTGTTTTCTAACGTTTTAAATTAGGAAATCGTATTTTAAGCTTATTATAGTGTCAAAAACCTTTCATTTTAAGTTATGTTAGGTTATACATGCACATAGGACGTTTTTACGTCATTTAGAGTTGATTTTTAACAGAAATTACACTTTTGTGCAGAAAAATTCCGAGCTAGGCGCTTGGCGCCTTCCCCAATCTCAAGATTGCCTTAATGTAAAATGCACGTTTTCGTGTGATTTGAAGCCTTCCCAAGCCTTGCCATATGTCTTCCATGCATTGAACATTGTCAATTCAACAACTAACCAACCAATAGGTGTTTTAAATTGATGGCTCTCCACAAAGCTCTTAACCTCCTAACCACCTTAAAGTCCCTATAAATTAAGCAACTCATTCTCTTCATTCATCAAGATTTCGCTCGAGTAGCCTAAACATAGGACCTCGACCTAAGGTTACGGTTGGTTTTTACTAAATTAAGTTCTTTTTTCTAATAGACATATTAGGAATGGACTTAAACCTTCAAAATCACTTAGAAATAAGAAGATGACGAAGTAAAACCGAAGAAAATTTATGAGAGGCGCCTGGCGCCTAGTTGGAAAAAGTTTGTGTATTTTTAGCTAATTTGAAGTAACTAGCCTAGATTTATTGCAATGAGTTTTTAAATATCAAAACCAACATTATCCTTACTATTTGTCACCCCAAATTCAATTACAAAGTCACTGATTATTAACATTCCCTATAAAAAGACTTCATTTGTCCTTGAGGATCGATACTCGAAATACTCGTTCGTTTTACTACTTGTGACGGGTGTACACTTGCACTCTCATTTATTTTGAATCCAAAATCCCAAACAACGTCACACGGGTAGAATTTGAAGGTGAGTCCCCTTGTACAATATGAAGAAGCCAAAGAAGAAAATCGTTTTTCCAGCACCACGAGATGAAATCAAAATTGGGAAGTAGGGCTTATATCTCCATCAACCAGCTACTCTCTTCCCCCATGGTTCGTAAATTCCCTTGGATTAGACGGATTGCCATCCGACTCCACTTCAATGTGAGGGTAAGCCGATGAAACTGCAAATCTTAAATCTTCTATTATTCCACAAATTTTAGCAAAAAGAAGCGACAACTAGTACGGGAGACGCGTAGATTTTGCAGCAATGAGAGCACCTGGAGAATCTCGGATGATACATCCGAGACTTGTTGAATCATCCCTACAAGCAACATCTGTATTTAATTTTAGAGAGAGATTTGATGGAGGGCTCCATTGATGAGTAGTCAAAGAAGACGTTTGGTTTCGAGGTACGAGATTAGGCATTTRAGCCTGCCAAAAATTGTTCAAATAAGCATTTATCCAATCACTCTTAATTTSAAGAGGGATGTTTGATTTCCACGAATTGCAGAGTTTCGGTCATTCCATATAGCCCAACAGGTAACTGCTGCAACACTCTTTTTATTTGGATGAGGTTGATCTGACATGTACCTCCAGAAATCCAAAAACTTGTGATTGAAGTCCGCAGGAAATCGGGCCAGAGAGGGGAAGAGTATCTGCCAAATTTTTTGCGCTCGCTTACAATGGCAGAGAGAATGGGTGATAGTTTCGTACAAAGCTCCGCATAGTTTGCAGGTAGGTAAAACATCAATTCCTCAGTTGTGCAAATTGTAGGCTATTGGAATGTGTTCATGAGCTGCTCTACATATAAAAATCTTTATTTTTGAAGGAACAGAGAGGTTTCAAATAGATTTCCAATGTGCACCTTGAAAAACATTACAAGTAGATGCTGCATTACATTTTATATGCATGAATAGCATGTAACCACTTTTTACACTGTAGGATCCTCTTTTATCATAATGCCAAAGYCATGAATCCTGCAAATTACATAAACTTATAAGCATAGCTAGAATCAAATCTTTGTCTTCATCACAGAAGAAGTTTGAAACCAATTCTTTATCCCATTCTCCACTTTGGTTAATAAAATTGGCCACTATAATATCTTCAACCTCATGGTTAACTATAATAGGTGTGAAAGAATTTGGTCTTAGGATACAAGGATCCGAGAACACCTTAATTGTAGAACCATTTCCAACTCTAAGTCTCAAATCTTTAGCAAGAAGATCTCGGCCCCATATGAATCTTGTCCAAAAATATGAAGAAGATGTGGAAGTTGTAGCCTGTAGTAGAGATGAGTCATTGAAATATTTTGATTTCAATACTTTGGCATCTAAAAGATTTGGGCATTGGAGAACTCGTCAAACTTGTTTAGCCACTAAAGCTTGGTTAAAACCTTCTAGATCCCGAAAATTTAGACCTTCATGCTCTTTGGGAAGACACATTCTATCACATTTCATCCAATGAAATTTCTTAGTATCATTTGTTGTACCCCACCAAAAGCGTGCAAACATCTTAGCAACCTCATCACAAAAGACCTTAGGGAGCTTAAATACACTCATGRCATATGAGGGAATAGCCAGGCTAACGCTTTTAATTAGAATCTCTTTGCCTCCAATAGAGAAGAAAGAGCGTTTCTAGCCTTGCATTGCTTTCCAGATTTTATCCTTCAGATAAGACCAATTCAAACCTTTCCGTCTAGTAAAAAAAGATGGCAACCTAAGATAATTCCCAAACTGCTTCACCAAATTGACATTAAGAATAGTCTGAAGATAATGTTGTCTATCTGGATGGACATTTGGTGAAAAGAGAAGGGCGGACTTTGAGAAATTTATGCATTGCCCCGTTGCTTTACCATAAGTATTCAATAGATTCCTAAATGTTAAGCATTCTGACTCCAAGGATCTCAGAAATATAAGACTATCATCTGCAAATAATAAATGAGAAATAGATGGGCCACCTTCCTCAAAATTTATATCTGTGAGTCGACCTGGTAGCATAGTTGATGGGCAGTGGGTACTTATTGCGTACCGTGAGCTTGTTCAAGGCGCGATAGTCGATACAAAGGCGGAGACTGCCATCCTTCTTCTTTTGGAAGAGAACTGGGGCTCTATAAGGAGCCTTTGTTGGGCGGATGAATCTTGCATTCAACAATTCATCCAGCTGCTTCCTGAGTTCGGCTAATTCAGGAGGAGCCATGCGATAAGCATTTTTAGCGGGCCGTTTCGCCCCTGGGACCAGCTCGATTTCGTGGTCGATTCCCCTACGCAGCGGTAGGGACGGGTAAACTGTCGGGCATAACGTCTTCAGAGTCAGCTAGGACTTGTTGGATCTCACTGGGAATTACTACTTACTACTCTCTTCTTCGATCACTGGGATGGCCATAAATGTTGGTTCGTCATGAGCAAGGGCCCTTTTTAGCTGCATAACTGATATCATCTTAACCCCACTTGGTTGTTTTATACTCGTCGGAACAACGGTGGGATCGGATCCAGTAACAACTAGGCACTTCGCTAGGGGCATGGGGATGACTTTGTGCTCTAGAAGAAATTCCATTCCAAGCACGACGTCGAAGTCATCCATTCTAACAATTACAAAGTCCACTTTGTCGCTCCATGTCCCGATCTTTAGTTGGACCCTTTTTGCTATCCCTACGATGGGGAGAGCCGCGGAGTTAACTACTTTCATCTTTCCTGGATCTTTATCCCATTGTAGATTCAGACGGCGAGCCTCGGTTTCAGTCATGAAGTTGTGTGTGGCTCCACAATCCACCATAGTACTCTTGGCAGCCTTATCGTGAACCAACATGTCAACATACATGAGCCCTCTCTCTAGTGGTTCTTTTGCTTCTCCCACCTTCTTCTGGAGAGCCGACAGGAATTTCAGTGCCCCCATGCGGGGGTTATCAGTGGGCTCTTCGGTCGGTACATCTATCTCAGCGGTTTCTGTCTCGACCTCAGGGCCATTGGCTATGGTAGCTTGGAGTGCATTCAAGGCAGCTCGGTATGGGCAGTCGCTTACGCAATGAGCCCTTTTACACAGAAAGCAAACGAGGGGCCCTCGATTGAAGTTGTTCTGTTGGTTTGGCCCGCGCTAGTTGGTTCCACCCCTCTGATAGGGTCTGCGATATGTTCCTCCATTCCTGTCTCCTCCCCCACTTTTGGGTGAGCTTGTTCTAGTGGTTTTGTTCCCACTACTCGAAGAGGGTTGGTTCCTTCTGTAATCCTGAGACTGCTCGTTACCAAGATCAAATAGACGTTCAGTCGCAGCATAAGCAGAGCCGAGGTCTTGAACCCCTTGGTCGTACAACTTGGACTTGGCCCATGGTTTCAAGCCTTCCACAAAGTAGAAGACTTTGTCTTTCTCTGACATGTCTCGTATGTCCAACATCAGTCCAGCAAACTATTTTACGTAGTCTCTAATATACCCAGTGTGTCGCAATTCTCGCAGTTTACGTCTCGCTAGAATCTCAACATTTTCCAGAAAAAACTGCGCCCTGAGGGCTTTCTTCAACTCGTCCAATGTGTTTATAGTGCATCGTCCCTCTTAGATGTCCATATACTTGGATCTCCACCAAAGCTTTGCATCTTCAGCTAGATGCATGGTTGCTAAAGTGATCTTGGCTTCTTCTGTCGTGGTCTTCACCTTGTTAAACTGGACATTACCCCCTGTTGGGCCTTGGTTTTCCACCGCTCTCATGGTGAGGTTCACCTTTGTGTTTATCTCGGCAACTTCTGCCCGCACGACTTCTATAGCAACTTGAAAGTCGTCAGAAAGATCACTGACCATCTGCATGATCACCTTCTAGGAGCTGTCTAACTCTTCGACATGCTCCTCTACATGAGCAACAGAGCTCGTCGAGCTGTCCCCTCACTCGAAACTAGCCGTTTTCCCGACTTTAATTTCTAGGGTCTCAACCCTAACCAACAACTCTTTCACTGGCAATGCATCAATTCGAGCATTTGCTGTATCGATTCCATCGGCTTACTAGCCAACTCTTCTAGCCGATTTTCTAGGAATCGAACATGATCATGGACTTCTCTCAGGAACAACAGATGTTCCTCAATTTTCACGAGTCGTTCGACATGTGTCTTGTTCAACTGTTTCACTACCAACATGATTACTGATCTCGATCCGAGGAGCCAACTAGGCTCTGATACCAACTGTCACAATCGCACTTTTCAAAGGGCTCACAAAGCAATTGTGCGACACTTGCTCTTGCCCACGAGCAAGTCAGCCAACGAAAATCGGATAGCCGGCGGCACCACGGCTATATATCGCAACCTCCACTCCCGTTCTCGAGAAAACGGTTTTGGAAAACGGGTTTAGAGAAAAAAGGTTTGGAAAGCGTTTGAAGACATTTTGGAAAGTTTGTTGTATGCTTGAATGCAAGAGAATAGATTAGCGACAAGATAAGATACAACTCAAGGTAGGAGGGAGACTAGGTGTACCCCCTAAGGTAGATTATAAAGCATTTTGCCTTTAGCATGCATGAACATGCAAAGTGGCGAGGAGTCACTCGCCACGAACTATGTGCGATGACATGTTAAGTTGGCAGAGACATAGGTTGAGAGATGGATTTTAGGTACCATTTCCATCTGACAAAACCTGGAAAGGAATAAAGAAAAAATCTACTACAATAATTAGACATCGAGAAACACATAACAAATAGCCAATTAGAAATTTGACAGATAACAAAACTCAAGCGAAGCATCATTTTGTCAATTTCCTCGCGGTAGACCTCGGGCAAAATCGTGCACAGGAATTTAACCCTAATTAATAGGAACTTTGCTCGAGTTTTGTTAATACGATTCAATTCTTGGGTACATTCTCTAGGCGAGATCGTGCCTCGAGAATTAAACAGATTGTACGAAACTCGAGCAAAGTTCCTAGTTTTTAAGATCTTCACTCGAGTTTTACACATCCTGTCCATATCCTTGGTACACACTTCGGGTGAAGATCTTCATGGAGATTTATTAAATAATAGGAAAATCCATAAATTGAAATATTTACCCCACTTTGCCCGAGTTCAACAAAGATGCTTCACATTCTTCCACGTCCCACCACCTCAAACTCACATTTTACAGAAATCGCTGTTCACACGAGATTTCCGTGGAAATTATATTTCGTGAAGTTGAACTTTGATTTTGTTGTATGAGTTGTATAGCGTATTCAATCTCTAGTCTTTATCCTCTAATTCCTTCTCTCGAACTTTGTTCTATGTTCCTTCGAAAGTCTTTAAGTCTTCAAAGTCTTCAAGTTAATCTTCGAATCTTTAAAGCTTCAGAGAGTCTTCAATTTGGTCTGAATTTTTTCAATTCTAAAATTCTGAACCCCTCAAAATGAAGGAGACCTTTTTATTTATAGAGGTTTCCACAAGCTTAGTGGGTTTTAGGACTTGAGTGATTTTGTACTCAACCCATGGCTCAACCCATAGACTGTGCTCTATTTGGGATACGAGTCCAATTTAATTTCAAAACATTTGGGCTTGGATAATTTAGACCCAGCCCAATTCTTTAAGTGGATTTAAATTTATTTAACTTTAAATATTAATCCACCTGGTCTCATGAGAATTTGGGTTTTGGGCCAAAATACAATATAATGGATTTGTGAACCAAATTGATTCCAGACCCAATTCTCATATGACCCAGTTAAACCAATTAAATTCAATCCAAGGGTCCAATGAAAGACATATGACATATTTCAATTGTCAATTTATATTTAATTTTAATTTAGGATTAATATATAACTGACCCCTAAATAAAATAGATAGCGACGAGGTCGATTATGATTGACCCTTTTATGGTTCTATAATCGCACAATACAATTGTCGGAAAGTAAAACCCCTAACCTTAAAATACAATCAACGGCAAAGAAACCTTAAAACTCGATTTTTTCATTAATACACTGGAAAAAATGAAATCAACAAAAAAAAATCACCGTCCAAGTATATATATCGCCAGAAAATCAAAGCCTTAACAAAAAGTACAAACTTAAGGAAATTGACTTACCTCCAAAATCAAATGTCAAAAATACTTTCCTAGAGAAGAATAAGCAAGCTTTCAATGTCAAGAGCTTTTGATGTTCAATAAACCAGAGGAGAAAGAAAGAAAAACGGAAATGGTGAAGAGAAAACGGAAAAAAAAGGAAGAAAAAGAGGGGAAATGAGGCCAACGGTTGCATTTTTTACATCAGAGGCACAAATGTAATTTCTATTATTTTTTAATTAATTAAAATAATCAAATAGGTTAGGATAAACAATTAGGTTAGAATAAACAATTTTGAAGGTATAGGTTATTTGAGCATTCTTGAACTTTTTTTTGGTAAAATTAGTCAATATCCCGACATGCCAAACAAGGTCAATTTACCGCATTACCCTAGTTTTTTTAAAAACATGAGGTAACTGAACTCGAGCAAATTCGAAAAATCCTCGCCCAAGTTTTATAGAAAAAATCACATTGGATGCCCAACTAACCAAACCATAATTTGGGTGAGTAACAATTAACTTCGCACGGGTACATTAATTTTCATAATTTATTACTCACCAACTTCTACCTAAGAAAGTAACTTGTACCCACCAATTTGTATTTTCCATTAATATTTCAGTGACAAATATTCTGAACGTGAATGTTACACTGAATGTTATATTCTCTAAATCATGCCCAAATTCCAAAAAGTTAAGGTTGTTTAACTACTTTGAAAAATTGTTTTTACCGGTTAAGGCAGTCCACATTTTCATCATTTATCGACTTTGATCGTTCAACTTTAACGTTCATTTTGAAGGTTGAATACATTTTCAACCCTTTGAATGAGGTATGTCCTCTATCGTTTATTTCCTTTTTTTTCTTTCTGTTATGGACTGATAAATTCATAAGTCGCTGATATGTTTTTTAGAACAAATTTTATAGTTTTAGTTGAAAATGGTAGGGCTCTTATTAGTTTTGAAGCTATTCTGACATTAGTTAACGAAATTACAATGATACATCTTCTCTCTTCTCTTCTCTTCCCTCTTCTAATATTTCTTTTGCATTCTCAAACTTCGCTATTATCTTCTCTTTCCCACTTCGATTTTTCATATAACATTTTCTCACTTCCATTTTGCAAAAGCAGTTGCATATATGATATGAGCGGGAACTTTGATTCGAACCCTTCATTCGAAAAAACTGAAAGATTATTTTTTGAAAGGAAAGTTAAAAATTTGCTTCATTGGACTCGCAGTTCACACTTTGTTTTGTCTTGGTTTGTTAGATTTATTCTCTGACAAATTATTTGAAAAACGATTTCGCCGAAGACTTTGGGCAAAACCTACGCAAATTTGTCTATTTTCGTTGAATCTACATGTTTCCCTAGGCTCAAACTTGGCCGTGTGTTAGCCTGAAGAATGTTTACCACGGTAATAATGTGGGAATTTGTGCATGTTTTTGCACAAGTTCTGGTGCAAAATGATAACTCGTGCAGAAACTTGGGGCACTTGGGAGCGCCCCAAGCTTTTACACAAGGCTGGTTTTGTATAAGTTTTTGCACAAGTTTATTGAACATGTCTTTCACTTGGGCATGAACTTGGTCGGATTTTGGGCCAAGGAAAAAACAATCAGGGGTAGATCTACAAAAGGACCATTTACATTCTGGGCACCATTTAAATTGTCCAAAAAAATAATTTAGTATGTAATTTAGTAAGGAAAATGTTCTTTGTTCCGTTGGCTTACCACTCGTGCCACCACCCTCACATCTCAAGTTTAAATTTCATGCCCCACATTTTTGTTTCTGTTTTTGTTTTTTCCTTTTCTCTTGACTTAACCATGTCCCAAGCATCCCAGATTCGAATTCTGGGTAGCGCATTTTTGTTTTTTTTCTCTTGTTTTTCTTGACTAACCTTGCCTCAGGTCTCCTCCTACATTTTTTATTTGTTAAAAATTTTTCATTATTTTATCCAAAATATGTCCAATTCTTTAAAAAAAAAAAAGAAACACAAAAAATATTTTTTTTTGTTTGACAAAATAATGTCTAATTCTTTTAAATAATTTTTTTGGACAAAATATGTCTAACCCTTTTCATTTAAAAAAGTAATTTTAAAATTTTCTACCTAATATTTAAATTTAAAAATCTACAAAAATTTATTAATTTAACAAAAATCTATTTTGATTAATGCACAAATTCTAATGTTAATTAACTTAGCCAAAACTTTCAAACTTATAACAACTCTAATGTCTGATTTTGTCTAAATCCTATAAATTATTTTTACAAAAAACATATGTATTATCTAATTCAATTCATTTGACACATGAGATTATTTTTTAAAAAAAATTTCAAATGAAAATCTATCGAATGGTAAATTTTGTGATACATTTTAAAGTTCAAAGTGAAAATTTCAACATTATCCAATTGTAAGGTGAAAATCCATATACATCGCCAAGTTCTAATATAAAATTGATATTTTTCCATTATCTTTATATGCATATGTGCCCCGCCGACATAGAATTTTGGATCCGCCACTGAAAACAATGGCTTTTGCACAAGTTTGGTTTTGCACAAGTTTGTTTTTGCACAACTTTTACTCCAGCACGAACTTGGGCTTTTAGGTAGAGGGAAAAATAGTGGGTTTGTAAAATGAGGGTAATACGGTAAATTCATCTCAATTGGCGTGTCAGAAAATGCTAATTTAGGTTATAAAAGTAAGTTTTAAAATAGTTGGTTATTTGAGCAAAGTGCAAACTTTTTAAAGTTATTTATGTCAATTTTCCGATAAATTTCGTCCATCTATGGACATTTTCATCCAACATTTTTATATGAGGAAATTTCTTTAAATGACTTTAATTGGAGAGTGTTAATGACATATAACAGCATTTTGGAAAACTTGTTATTCTTGCTGTGTCATCATCCTACGAAATTACTTTTTGGTCCTTCGTTTATTTCTTTCTACACAGTACACAATATAATTTCCACTTTTTTTAGTTACTTTTCTTGTTTATCTTCGCTTCATCTTTATTATTTACGTTTCATCTTAGACCTTCATTATCTTTTCTTAAATAAAAAATTTCAATTGATTTTTATTTTGTTTTCTTCATTTTTCTCTAAATTCAAATTCAAAATATTTCATTCAAATTTTATAAAATTGCTAATTAATTTAATTCACAAAATAAATATCTCCCTCAAATCACAAACCCGCAAAATCTTCATAATCAATGGCTTCTTTTTCATGCACCCTCACTTTATAATCTACATAAATTTAAACACCTAAAATGTACCATCAGTATCACTCAAATATTTCAATCTCCAACTCTTTTTTGTTATTTTTGGATTGAATTTTTTTCTTTTGTTGTTGAGTTGTATTATTTTATTCCATTTTTATTTATTTACTCTTTCTTCCTCATTTTTTACTATGAATAAATTCAAAATCTTTCCTTTCCATTTTTCTATAGCTTCACTAGATCTCTCCCTCTCTCTACCGCTCGTTCACCTCTTCTCTCCTACCGATCCCTCTCCCTCTTCGCTTATCTCACCGATTTCCTTCTCCTCTCGCTGTGGATCTCATTTTCTCTCTCCTATTACTATCGCTCGGGATCTCGTTCCATCTCCTTGATCTTAATTTCTCTCTCCACTTACAGATCTTTTTCCCCTCACTCCTCCCTCTACCAAAATTTTTTCCTCCCTCCTCTCTGCGCTTGCAAATCTTTTTTTCACTCTCTCCTCTCTCTTCTATGGTTAGATGGCTCATTTTTTTCTCTCCTCTCTCTACCGCTCATTTTTTCTATCGCTCCTTTTTTTCCTATCGTTGTCGCTCCTTTTTGGGAAATTGCCAAAACTAGGACAACTATAATAGGGTTGAAGAGATTGAGGATCATCTTTTCATTTAAAGAATTGTAGGATTTTTTAATGGTGAAAAGTCGTAACTACCCTTATTATAATTTTTTTCCTTTTTAAGTGTATAAACCCTCCCTCTCTCACCTGAAAACACAAAAAAAACCCTCCAACGCACGAAATCCTTCTTCTTCCTCCAACGACTATTCAGCTTCTCCCCTTCYGGCGACTAATCTCCTATTGATTCTGGTGACGACGACGAGCGAACTTTTCGACGATTTAGGCAGTCAAAGTAGGAAACACCCAACTGAACGAAATCCTTCAACGAAATCTCTTTCTTACAGCACACGCAAACGACAAACGACGAACTCGAGTAAGATTTCAACACCCAACGTTCAAATACTATTTTAGTTCTTCAGCTCTTCTTTCTTCGATCTTCTCTTTATTATTATTCTTCTTCTAATCATTTACTGATTAACTTGTGATTACTTCTTTATCGCTAGAGTTTTTTGGCATTGCAAAATATTGCAATATATTGTAGGAATAAAAACATAATGAAAGATGGTGATTTGCCCTGCATATTTATGGTTTATTTGGAATGTATTGCTGTTATTCAATAGATTAAAATTTGTATTTTCATTGTTTGTTGCAGAATGTTAAAATCATTGGCCTTGCATTTTATTTGTATTGCTTAGATAAAAAAAAAGAAGAATTTAAATAGTCATTTATGTATTCCTCTATCATTTTTTTTATCTATTTTGACTCTATATTGTTGTAGGAATTAAAAAAATTGCAAGGTGTTTTAAAAATGACACATGTTCGAGTTTTCATTTGTTATGGCAGAGTATGGGATGACAAACAAACAAGGTATGAAGGAGGYCTTTTGAAAGGAATCATTATACATAAAGAAATAACATACAAAGATCTATTAGATAAATTATACCTCCTCACCGCAGCTAATCCTGCAAAGTTCGTTATGAGAATCAAGTGCATATATGAGATTAAAGCTCGGACTCAAACTCCTCCATTTGAAATCAACAATGACAGTGATCTGAGGTTTTATCTGATGGGCGAAGATGTGGCTGCAGTCCCTCTGTACATCTTATTTGAACCTAGATGTAGAGGTTTGACGGAAGGGATCAATGAGAATAATAAAGGTGAAAAACCTTTTACAAATCTATTTCTGAAAGCAATCAAGTTGAAGATTTAAATCCAAATGTATCGATACCAATGGATGCATTAGATGATATTACAGTTCCAGTTGGCCGGGTTGATGAAAGAAATGAGACCAATAGATGGGAATCTTATGATTCACTGATGATAACCTTCCATTGAATTCTTTTGATGATCGAGATGGTAAGAACTTCAATTGGGAATCATACAATAACTCACAAGAAAGAGATGAAAATGTAGATTGTGAAGCTCTTATGGAGACCAAATGTGATTATGTTCCTAAAGTAGATTGTAAAGTCAACTATGAATCTAAATCAACAAGACAGAAGACATACATGGGAAAAACTGTTTTGTTGGAAGGAAGATCTACAAATGATGAATTTGAGGATGGAAATTTATTTTTTAACAAGAGGGAGTTGTTTATGAAATTGAGTATTATGGCAGTGAAAAGATTCGAATTCAGAGTAAAGAAGTCTACGAAACAGATATTTTATGTTACATGTACTGATAATAATTGTAAGTGGAAAATGCGAGCAGTCAGATTGGATGGTTCAAAAATATTCAAGATATCAAAGTATGTGAACTTTCATTCATGTTCACTTGATATTTTGAATCATGATCATAGACAAGCTAAAGCTTTGATAGTTGGAGAATTAATAAAATGTAAATATAGTGGAATTGGTCGCCAATACAAGCCAAAAGCGATCATAGAAGACATGAGACAAGACTACGGGATCAATATGAGTTAGAAAAAGCATGGCGTGCGAGAGAATTTGCATATATGTGAGTAAGGGGATCACCTGTAGAGTCATATAATCTATTGCGTCGATATGGTGAAGCACTGAAGTTGGCCAATCCAGGTACATTTTATGAGGTTGAACTTGAAGATGGAAAAAACTTCAAATATCATTTTATGGCGCTAGGTCCATGTATTCGAGGATTTTTGAATTGCATATGACCTGTTATTGTTATCGATGGAACATATTTGACGTGCAAATATCGAGGTACTTTGATAATTGCCACCTGCTTGGACGACAATAATCAAATTTATCCCATTGCTTTTGGAATTGTTAATAAAGAGACAGATAATTCCATAAAATGGTTTTTGGAAAAGCTAAAAGGAGCAATAAGTGAGGTTAAGGACTTAGTTTTTGTTTTAGATCGAAATAGTAGCATATTGAAGTCTATTGCTTCCGTGTTTCCCAATGCATTTCATTGTATTTGCATTCACCATTTGAAGCAGAATTTAAGTGCCAAGTTCAAGAATGAAACAATTGAATATTTGTTGGTCAATGTTGCTAAAGCCTATCGGGAGTCAAAATTTAGGGAGTTTTGGTCGAGTATCACAACATTTGATAATGGCGTGGGTACATATTTGGAAGAAGTTAGACTTTCACGTTGGGCACGTACGCATTGCCCCAAAAGACGGTACAATATGATGACTACAAATATAGTAGAGTCCATGAATGCTCTACTAAAGGAAGCTAGAGAATTACATGTTACTTCATTACTTGAACATGTGAGAGCTTTGTTACAAATGTGGTTTTGGGAGCGTCGTGATGAAGCCTCAAAAGTAACATCCACGTTGACGAAATGGGCAGAAGAAATTGTTCAAAAAAACCAAGATGAATCTGTAACAATGAAGGTACATCCAATTCATTGTTATCAATTTCAAGTGGCAGACATTGACAAAGAGGAGACAGTAGACCTTAATACTTGATAATGCACTTGTAAGGTCTTTCAGTTAGACAAACTACCATGTTCACATGCAATTACTGCAGCAAGGGAGCGGAATATAAAAATATATATTTTATGTGATCGTTACTATACTAATGAATGTTTGTTGGCTGCATATACAAAGGCTATTTTTCCAGTTGGTAATGTCTCGGAGTGGAAGACACCATCAAACTATGTTGAAATAGAAGTCTTACCTCCAAAATTCGTGGCAAGGGTTGGTCGGCGCCAAAAAAAGAGAATCACATTTATAGGTGAAACCCCGAAAATGCATAGATGTGGCAGATGTGACCAAAGAGACCATAATAGACTGACGTGTCGTAATCCCATTGCATACAAGGACAAATGAAGTGTATGGAATTATACTAAATATTTTTTGTTTGTAATACAAGGACAAATGTTGTTATTGTTGTTAGATTGGTAATGCAATGCCAAGTTATGGACATTTTAGATTTTGTTGTTTTTTTGCTTGAAACAATATATTGCAACAATTTGCAAAGTATTACAACTTACTTATTGCAAAGCAAAAATGCAAGTTCCAATTCATTTACAATTTGTTTTTTTCTTGCAATATATTGCAATGGATTGCAATTTTTTGCAAACCAAAAAACAACCCATGAAAATGCAAGATCCACCTCATTTAATAGCATGCTTGAGTTCAAAATGGTTTCAAATGAAGCAAATGAGTTAGAGAAAAACAATAGTAGAGAA
>NW_019104573.1:923290-939249 GCF_001995035.1 Momordica charantia
TTTTTTTTCTTGCAATATATTGCAATGTATTGCAACATATTGTAATCCATTACAATTTGTTTAAACCAAAAAACAACCCATGAAAATGTAAGATCCACCTCATTTGATAGCATGCTTGAGTTCAAAATGGTTTCAAATGAAACAAATGAGTTAGAGAAAAACAATAGTAGAGAAAAATAAAAAGCATCTATAAAATATCAAATATTTCTTGCATATATATTTACATCAAATAGCAGTAATATATAGGAGTATTCGTCCATAATTGGAAGGCTAGTTGTTTTCTAAAATAATTCATGTTCTCGTGATTTAGAGTTCCAAAATGAGCACCAGTTACAATGTATTCGAAAAATTTAATCGTAAATACACCGYAGTCACTACGCCATTACGTTGAGCTGGTGTTGAATCTACAATTACAACTGGCCAAGGCTGCACACGTTCGGGTGACCCACCTCGTCTATCAAAGAATCCAATATGGTGCAGAATCAATGGCACTAATTTCGCACCGGCTCTAGAAACAATGTCATCTCTTCTATTGTAGTATAGTTTGGGAGGGAATCCCATATCTTTATCTGACAACCAAACAAGTCAAAACATATTAACACCCAATGATGGTTCTTCACGTTGAATGGTGCATATACATAGTCGACGTCAACCCAAGCATCCTTGAAGTCGTCATTAGATCCGATAACATAATTGATCAATTTGTACTCAGCTTGCCAATTGAATGTAAGTTTATCTTGACAACACTGTTGATATTGTTTCCACGTTACTCTGAGATAATGCTGCAAATTAAAAAACATGTAATATAGATTTGCACTTACCATATTAAAAAATGTTTGTGACTATGTACAAATTCAAATAAATGTAATATGGATGTGTACTTACCAAGAAGACGGTGTCCACTGTTGTAAAGTTTTGTGAACACAAATTTTCCACGGATTTTAACTTTAAACGATGGAATAGGAAAGTAGAATCTAGATGTTGTAGTATAAAAATAGACCATAATAAAAAATGAATAACGAATATACCGAAAAAAATACTTGAAAGTTAAAATTTTATTTTACCTCATCAAACAACCACTCTCGAGCCTTAAACAATTCTTTAAAAAAACTCTTTGGTTTCTTTCCAGTGATGGTGTCACACAAATGGTCATCTGTACTTTTGTCATTTATCCATCCCCTAAGCCGTTCCAACTCGCTTGGTACTATTTTATGCATTGGATTGTACGAAATTTGAGTTTCTTTCAAACTTCGGTCTATTTCGTTATTATCTATCTTCTTCTTTAAAGTTGTAAATGGATCTAAGGTCCAAGTACTAGCACGCCTCTTATGTGCACGACGAACGTTAGATCGTACAACGACAAAGGGTGCGATCTCAGTCACATCTAAATCTCCATGATACTGAACGAAAGGTTGTACACATTTTTCCTCTTCATTCCTAATCTTATCATGGTCCGCTATATAAGATTGTGGCACCTCGCTCTTAATCTTATCAAGATTCTCAATAGAAGGTTGTTGCACCTCACTCCTAACCTTATCATGTTTCTCAATAGAAGGTTGTTGCACCTCACTCCTAACCTTATCACATTTCTCAATAGAAGGTTGCTGCACCTTATTCTTAACCTTATCATCATCTTCTGCAGGTATCCTCAACCAACTAGGTGTAGAAGAATCAGAGACATCATTAAACAAACCCTTATCATCAGAAGTTTTAAGTTGTACACATTTTTCATCATCGACCTATATCATGGCTATAAGTAATAAGTAAACATTAATAACAGTCTTATCTCTAAATGAATTAGGACTGCGTACCTGTTCTTCTCGTTTAAGGCTCTTTAAGATGCTTGCTAACATATATTTCATCTCACATTGATTTTCCAATACGCTTCCTAATGTAAGTTTCACTTCAAGTAGGTCTTTCTCCATCCTCAAAACAAGGGTCTTCAAGTCATCTTTCACATCTAGAATGTTATTTGAGTCTTCATGAGGTGTCGCATCTTGTTTTTTGAAGATTAGTGTATGATGGGATGTAACATTGGGACTTGGGAGATATGGTTTGGAAGGTGGTTGACCTCTAATTGCACGAATGGACAACTTTTCATCATCCGTCAACTCGAGGAATTCTCTAACTTCCATCTAAAAGATCAGAAAATATATAGTTAGGTAATATAACATAGTTATTATAGTAAACCCATATGTTATAATTGTTGCATACCTTCTTTATATCGAACACTTCACTCTCTAAAAAATTAGCTAAGGGCGATTGTGAACACGACCAACCAAGCATGCGAGGGATAACATTCTCATCCAATTTCTTTGCAACATAACCACTCATGGTCGATATAGACTCATACGCCCATACCTACAACACATGACACAAACATAATTTAAGTATGAAAGTTTATTATATACATAAAATTAGGTAAAATAATTAAAATACCTGGAGTGTCAGTGGAAACCCGCTTATAAAATATTTTTCTCGATTAGATGTTCGAGCATTTCTCAATGCTTTCTTTAGCCCATTCAACGTGCATTCGTATATTATTGAGTCCCAATCATTACTATCAAATGTAGACTAATCATCTACAATTGAAAGTGATTTAGTGTCGATTTTCGTTTTCTTATCCTTCCTCAACAAAGCCAACTCTATGAGGTATATCAGTACCAGCTTCACCTTATCCTCATCATCACCCTCGAAATTCAAAAACTTATTTTCTATCTCATTTACTGTGATAGACCCTTTATCATTAAACTATGTCTTTCGGAGTCTATGACTTAATTTGGTCCCACTTGAACAACTTCCACGACGCAATAACCCAGTTACCATATTGAACTCCTTCCTTGAAAAGGTACACACCACTCCTCCAACCATAAAGCTAATACAATCATTATTCTTCCGTTCCACCTCCCTCAATAACAAATAATGGATCAACTGCCCATTAAATATTATATCTACATCCAGAAATGATCCAAAACGTGTTCTTCTGAACATCTCAAGTTGAGTATAATTCAACTTATCCTTAATATTCTTGATTGTCGTCGCGAAGTGAGATAGACAACTTACTTGAGATTGAAAATGATCTGACGGCTTTATTATATACGAAGGGATTGATGACGATAACATATTGAGTACAGAACTTTTAACACCTACAAAAACATTATGATTCACCATGTCATAATTAAAAATATTAACCCAAGAGAGATGACCATTTTACATTTTGTTTTTGTTTCTTGCAATATATTGCAATGTTAAAATCCAAGCAAGAATCTATAAAAATATAAAGTTCTAATAACTCAATATCATCTATATTTTATAAATAGCTTCAAACAAAGCAAATTGGTAAAAGGAAAACAATAGAATACTCAAGAGAGATGATCATTTTACATTTTGTTTTTGTTTGTTGCAATATATTGCAATACCAAATTCCAAGGAAGAAGATAGAATACAAGTGTCAATTGATTCAATACCATAAATATTTTCTAAATATCTTCCAACAAAGCAAATTGAAAAACAAGAGAATACCCAACAAATATGACCATTTTACATTCTGTTTTTTTTCTTGCAACATATTGCAATGTCAAAATTCAAGCAAGAACATAAAATACAAGTGCGAATTGATTCAATATCATCTATATCTGCTAAATAGCTTCAATTCAAATAAACCAAATTGGTAAGAGGAAGACAAGAATATCTAGGAGAGATTATTTTTTTACATTTAACTTTTTTTCTTGCAATATATTGTAATATCTTCCAATACCAAAATCAAACAATCAACCAAAAAATTCAAGCTACAAAGAATAAAATAAAAGTTATGAAGATAAGAACGCTTAGAAGAATGAAAAAATTAAAACGAAAAACCAAGAAAGAGAAAACTTGGTCGACGGAAAAAATGGAAGCTTGTCGCCGGAAAAAATGGAAGTTTGGTCGCTGGAAAAAATGGAAGCAAAGTTACCGGAGTTCGTCGTCGTTGTTAGCACTTTCTGTCGTCACCTTAATCCTCGGAAAAAATGGAAGCTTGGCCGTCGGAAGAAATTGAAGATTGGTGTGTGAGAGAGGTTTCCCGTTCTTTTTGGTGTGAGATGGACTTTCAAAATCGAGGGTTTCATGTAGGGAAAATTGAGGGGAAAATGAGAAGAGGGGTAGTTACGACTTTTCACCCTTAAAAGAATCCTACAATTCTTTAAAGGAAAAGATGATCCTCAATCTCTTTAACCCTACTAGAGTTGTCCTAGTTTTGGCAATTTCCCCTCCTTTTTTCTTATCGCTCTTCGCTTTTTTTTTTCTCTCCTCTCTCTTCAATGTTGTATTGCTTATTTTTTTCTCTCCTCTCTCTCTCCTATCGCTATCGCTGGCATTTCCCCATTTCTCTCACTAATGTTGGCGAATTTTCCTAATGATCTCGCTAACACTAGAGAATTTTTCCAATTATCTTGCTAACACTAGCGAATTTTCCTAATTATCTCGCTAACGCTGAAGAATGAATAATAAAGATGAGAAATATGGAGATTCTATGAAAATTTTGAAAAACAAAATAAAGAACCAGAAAAAAAATTTTGAAAGAGAAAAATAATGAATCAAAAAAATTGAATAAGAAAATAAAGAATCAGAGAACATTTTTTAACGAGAAAAATAAAGAATAAACAAATTGAAAAAGAAAGATAAGAAATCGGACTTGAGAAAAATTCAAAATAGAAAAATAAAAAATCGAGTTAAAAAAATTTGAAACAGAAAAATAAATAATTGAGTTGGTAAAAAATTGAGAGAGGAAAATCAGGAAAAGGGGGGTGAACAACTAATTGAGAGAGAAAATAGATGATTGAGGGAGAAGAGTGAAAAGTAATTTCACGTTATAGTGATGTCAATACAAGGTCAGAAAAACAAGTTTTTAAAAATCTGGACATATATCTTATTGACGATTTTGAATTTATATCATTCTTTCGTTTCTGCATTTTTATTTTACATGAATTCTAGGCGAATCAACATTTTCCTAGTATCCTTAAAAAGGAAATTATCACTTATCACAAGAAGTGAATCTACATTAGAGCCTATTTATAATAAGGTTGTCAATATTAACTAAACAAAGCGTAATTTCTGTAACAACTTATCGATAGAATAATTAACCATACAAACTATTTTATTATATGCATATTAATATTTTTCCTCGAACAAAAGCATATGAAAGCATACGTTTGGAAAAAAAGAGAAGAGAAATGGTCTATACCAAAAGGTTTGGTAAAGAAATCAGCAGGTTGAGACTTACTAGGAAGAAAATGAAGAGAGCCCTCTCATCCTTCCCCCCTAAACTGAATAGAAAAGAAAAAAGCCCCGCTTCCATTGGGGTGTCACCACGAACTAGGGGTGTACATCGGTCAGTTGGATCGGTTTTTTAGGTCAAAACCCTCGTCGACCGACCGATATATGCTGTAAAACCGACCAACCAAATGATCGGTTTTCGACAAATCAAATATTTTTTTATATAGTTTTTGTGTTTTGTTTTTTTTTTAACATCTTTTTGTTCAATTCGTTCCTACCTAAAGTCTCACTATAAAATGGAAAACCAATGCAAAGTTCAAAAAATTTCAAAATAGCTTTAACAAAAAATAAAGTCCAATTCAATTTATAATCCAGTGCAAAGTTAATACAAAATAAAAAATAATTCTAATCTGAAAAATTCAAAATCCATAATAGTCAAATTTCAAAATATGTCTAATAAGTAATAGAATTTAATTCTATTTCTAATCCATAAAACATAAAAAATTGTTATAATCCAATTTCAAAATCCATAGTTCATGGGATTTCTAATCAAAATTCAAAATCCATAATCGTCAAAGTCCATATTCAAATTCAAAATAGAGTCCAAAGTTCAAGTGTTAATAATAGTCAAACTTCAAAATCCAAACTTAGAAAATTGAAATACGAACAATATTCTAACACAACTTAAAGTCTTATTCTTCCACAATCTATTACATCGCAATAATGTAATTTAAATTATTTTAATTAAATAATTAGTTTATGAATTATATTTTTTTTAAAAGGAAATTAAATCCAGTTTAACAAAATACAAAACACATACTTAACAAACTCAAACTTAACATCAACCAAACACAGACTTAACAAACTCAAACTTAATAAACCTATTTCCTATCCCAACCAAACACAAACTTAACAAATTCAGACTTAATAAACTAGGGTAAAACATCGAACCAAACATCCCCTAAACGTCTTCAATATTTTTTTCCTCATCCATAATGATCCTGAATCCTATAAAATTAGATGAAATAAAAACTAGAAAACAATGTTAGGATTGAATAGAAAAAATATTTATATAAAAAAAAATTAGAATCAATACCTTCTTCAAGCATTGAATCTTCATTTAAGTATCTATGAAGATCATCTACTGACTCAGAATTTAACCAATTTTAAGACCATATTAGAACTTCAACTGTTTTTGGAGCCAATGGATAATGTAAAGAGTCAACTACACCTCCTCCAATACTGAAAATCGACCCAGATGCTACTAATTTGGCTAAGAATTTCAAATCGATAACCATTCTGCTTCCACCAATGATGTATGTCAAATTTACTATCATTCTTAGTAAGAGACTCTAACAAGTACACATCGATCTCCGACTCGTTATTAAGAGTTGTAGTCTTTTTTATTTAGAAATTAGACCCCCAATTATATGACACATCAAAATCTGAATCTAAGTCCAAACTAGTAGTAATGATACATAGAGCAACAAGTGATGTACTACCATTACCACTTTCACTACTACAATACAAATTATATTTAACAAAGAGACGCCTCAAAATATACAACTCATTATCTGTCATGGCTTTAGCCTTTTCTGGTCCTAACTTGTTGAAAACAAATGAAAAAAAAATATTCAATTTATACCATAGATCCAACACAATAGCAACACCGAATAAAACATTGGTCTTTTCACTATTTTCCCAATACTTATCAAATTTAGCTTGTATGCTCTTAGCCATACTACAAAGAATTGAATTTCCACTATTCATAGAATTCAGATGTATGCAATTTAGAACCGTACTAATCTCATCATAAATCAAATTCGATGTAGTATACAAAGATCTAGAAATTTTCAGAGAGACATCATAAAAGACTTTCAAACCCTAACCAATATCCTAGCATGCACCAAATCCTCCTTTACTAGGTCGTAATTCATTCACATAAGTAGGTTCTTCATCCTTTCGTCAATCCAAAACTTTTCCAAACTTTGTAGCTACACCAAGCATTATATTGTAGAGTTAATCTATTAGCAACGTCAAGACAAAAAATACTCTTATAAGATATCTTAGCAATTTCAGCACACTTCTTAAATTCCAAACCACGTGCAGGAGAAAACCTCACAAATCTAACAGTATTGTGAATATTACTCTAATGCAAACATTATCATCCTTCAAAGCATCACACATAATAAGATTTAATATGTGCGTACAACATCTAACATGCATATATTCTCCCTTAAATAACAACCTGTCACTGAACCTCTTGATAAGATAAGCAACGGTAGTATCATTCGAACTAGCATTATTAACAGTCAAAGCCATAACTCTTCAATCCCCCAACCTTCAAATGTTGTCTCAATAATCCCACCAATGGTATTCACTCTATGATTCTCAATTGGACTAAAACTAAGAATCCTCTTATGCAATTTTCAATTAGAATCAATGAAATGAGCAGCCAATACCATATAGTTCATATTTTGTCTAGAAGCTTATTAATCAGTAGTGAGAGAAACATTATTTATATATATATATTTTGTCTTAAACATGTCTTTCAAACCTTTTTGCTCACTAAGATATATCTTTAGAACATCCCTAGTCATCGTAAAGAAAAACAAGAAGAAGAACATCCCTAGCCACATCTACTCGAGATGGAACAACAAACCTAGGTTCAAGCAAACCTATTGTTTTATTGATTAGGAACCTTTACCCTCCACGAACCTAAAACGTAATCCATCTATAATAATCATCTAAACTAAAGCTTTTCTACAACTCTCCAAATCATATGAATCACATACAAATTTTGAATTATAACTTGATTTTTGAAAGCTAATAATTGTTGGGTTGGATCCCTCTTCTTTTGGTAAGGGTATTTGTAGCAATTTTCTATGTGAAATTTCAGAGTTCCCATCCCATTACATTTAGGATGATATGTATACATATTTCCACAAGATTTGCATTTAGCTTGATGATTGCACTTGTTTACAAGGGTAAAAAGAGATTAAAGTTATAATGTTTTACTTTATTTTGTTTAAAACTGGCCTGTTTTAGCTTGTTTAAGTGTCCAATTAAGGATACACTCATGCATTATGTTTAACCATGATCTATTTATGCATAAATAAAGTTTAACATCATTTAGAGGGGAAAAGTAAAAAAAAAAACTGAATTTTGTGTGTAGAAAGCTACACCTAGGCGTCACGTGTGTCATACATGCAAGGAAGGTTGAAGATTTGGTTGCAAAATAGTAGTCAAACAAGTTAAAAGCCAATGGTGGAGCATGAATTTCTCAACTGTCCTAACCAACCGCTGGCTCCTTTAAAAACCAAATTTCACTCCTTTATTTGCATCAAGCTTCACTCTTTTCCTTGATCATTTGCAAGTTCCTTAGGTGCCATTTGTTTTTCGAGAATGTAGATGACCGGCATCTAGAGATGTTCRGAATTTCAGATGTCCGGAATGTTAGATGTTCGGCATCTTCAAATAACCGCGTTTGTTTTGTAGGAATATTTTTAAAGATATCCTGAAATATTTGGATAGACATGTTTGTTTTGCAGGATTTATTCTTAGAGATGTGTTAAATTTATAGAATGTTTCAAAAATGCCCTCACAAATATTTATATAATTTATAAATTCGTCTAATATGATAGATTTATTTGAATTAATTTAATATTTTTTTATATGTTATTTTGTAGAACAAATTAATTCATTATTGATTTAATACAAGTTTCATTTTCAACTTTAAAAGTTTTCTAAAAGGACAATTATATAATTTATGTTATATTAGATAAAATTTATTTATCCTATCATCACATTATAGTTTTTTAAGAGGAAAAATATCATGGGTATGTTGATGGTAAAAAAAAAAATTGTTGCTTTACAATTATATAATTATGATAATAAATATTATTAATAATGTAATTCCTTCACAATATTAAAAATAAATGGAGATATTAATTTAATTGTAGTTTATTTTACATGTAAATCTAATGTATAAATATACTTAATAGCATAAAGTTATTTATTAGACGATGAATATATTAATTTATTTTTATTATAAATTTAAAAATAAAAATAAAGAAATTTTTAAGGAAAAATTTTTTAAAAATTGAAGAAAGAAAATATATGGAGAAAAAAATGGAGGGTAAAAATGTAAAAGGAGGATGCGCTCAACACRGGAATTTTGGAAACCCATGTTTCAAAAGGGCATCCAAAACTCGCAATACGCCTCTCGTATAGGCATCCTAGGACATCCGGACATCTCGAGATACTCAGGTATCTTATGTTACTGCAAAACAAACATGAGAATCCAGATGCCCATCTCACAGGAATCTTGGATTCCCAGGAAACAAACTGCTCCTTCGAGTTCTTTTCTAGCACAAATTAGGATTCTTTAGTTCTTTAAGTTGTTTTTGTTTTAGCTTTAATTTTCAGCTGTTGTTTTCGTTTATAAGCAATCTTCAGCATAGTTTTTTTACTTGGTACTTTTGAAACCTCAATTTATAAAATTCCAACTTTATTCTCCTTCATAATTCTGTTCTTTGTTAAGTGAGAYTTGTGATCGTGCATAATTATGGAATAAAACGAGTTTTGCTCCCTTCAGCTCGAAAGACAAAGGGTAATGTTCGTTCGGATTACACTTCTCATTTACATCTTGTTCTTCAATTGTTCTTTCTCAAATCATGTTTCCTTTTTGCAAAATATTTATATTTTGGTTTTACTTCAAAATTATCTCATGTTTTTACTTTCAATACCGTTTTGGAGGTTAGGGATAGTGTTATCTCAATGATATGATGATGCTTACGTTCAACAATACCATTTTGTTAAGGTATGTAAGCACAAGATTTTTTATATAAGATGCCATGAGAAATAAATAGAGAATTGAATTTATCATTTACAAACTCTCCCTCATCTCCAGAATATAATGACCTTTGAGGATAAGAGATTTTCAACTAAAGGCTAGACTTGACAAATATATGATACATATCAAATTTATGATTAAGATAAAAAAAACCAAGTATAGCGAGCCAAATCATCCACAAAAGAAACAACGTATATTTATAGTCATTAATGTAAATTTCAAGGGCAAGGTCCCATACGTCAGAATTAACAATATGGAGAAACAACAGTATAAACAAATATAGAGAAAGGTAATTTTTTTCATTTTACCATTTAAACAATGTCCACAAAAACATTTATTTAAAGTAGAGCATGTAAACTATGAAACATGGACACACATTCTTTTTAAGTATTTATGTCGGATACAGATACGTCCGGACACGTGCTATACACGTGTCCGACATGCAATTTTGCATATTTGATTTTTTAAAAAATTAATTTGAACACAGGTGGATACTGTTTGGATACTAGAAAAGACACGTGAGTTGTGTGTTGTTTCCTAAGCCCAAAATAACAAGCCCGATCTGAAGCCCATAAACAATTTTAAAAGAAAAAACTTAAAAATTCATTGAATAAAAAACAAAATAAACCCTAATCCCCACCCATTTCAATCGTGACCACACAAAAACCTGTCAATGCAAAAACCCATCAAATGAGAAAAAGTTGTCGCTGCCATCCTTTGCCACTATCGTTGCTGTCATTGCTTGCCTTTGCCGTTATCGCCCTTACTGTCGTCGATAACTTTGGAGTCATAACAAGAGGTTTGAGACCTCTCTATTTGTGTGAGGTATAAAAACTTTAATCCAACTTATTTTTTCTTAAAATTGCTAATGGGCTTCAGAGTGGGTCAATCAAATTTGGAGGCTTAATTTTTAACGATGATGTCATGAGGATGTTATGGAAATTTGAGAGGATAGCTTTAGTCGTTAATGTTTCTTTGCATTGGTCCTTTTGAACTTTGTTTGTAACTTTTGTTGAAGGTTAGATAATGTGTTTGTAATTGACTTGATATTTATGCATTTTAGTTGAGTACATTTTAGCATTTTTTATGTTAAATTATATATCGTAAAGATATATATATATATATATATATATATAACGTATCCCTCACGTGTTCGTGAGCCGTGTCCCGTGTCCATGTCTGTGCTTCTTAGATGGTAAACGTGGAAAACGAATAACATAATGCAGCACATCAAAACAAGGTTGACCTAGCCTATTATGCTACAAGGAAGACAAGAAAATCGTACTAACATGAGAAATGGGCCACTGGTTGCAAGTGAAGTTTTGGAACAGAGTGATGAGCTTGTTGAAGGTGGAATGGGGTACAATCCATTCACACTAGGTCTTTGGAAAAACATGTGGCCTGAAGTTTTGTCTTGGATGAAGAAGTGATCAAAGTCGAAAACTATAATGCAATTATTGTCAATGCAAAGTCTATGGATAGATAACAAATTTTCAAAATGGTAGGAACAAAAAATAAGTTAGAAAGAGAAAAATTAGAAGATAAAGTGCGGAGAATGCCACAACCTGACTCAAATTGGAAATAACATGAGCATTACAACCTGAATTTGTAAGCCACGCAGCAGAAGAAACACCGGAGATAAATTGTTTATTTTGATAGGTGGCAAGCTGCATGCGTAGATGGATATCGACCTTGGTAATCGAAATTCATCCTATTGTAACAATCTATGACAGAATGACCTGGGCGATTACATATTTGATGAAAAGTTTGTCCATGAGTAGATGAATATTAAAGAGGACTAAACTGAGAACCATTGGAGATACGCCCACGACGTTGATTACTAGAAAAATATCTGTTGGCTTTTTGGCCTTAATCTCAAATTAATTAATTTTAATTAATTAATTGATTAATGTTTTGATGATAACAAACTTAATTTTATTTATTGACATTTTTTTGTATTTTAAAGTATCCACAGTGTAGAGYTCGTTACAACGATTCCAACGACTGTTAGATCATCCAAATCAGAGCTCAAACGGAGAAGTTACGATCGAAACAAATTGAAATGAAAAATACCCGAGAAGATGACGTGGGCAGTTCGTAAGCTGACAAGTGACAAGCTTCTTTTTAAAGTATATATATATATATTGAAAAAAAAAGAAAAAGATTAAAAAAAAAAGTCAAAAGTTACCATCGATAACTTTGTTAAAAAAAAAATTGAAAACTTTACCGTTTTCACACACACACATATATATATATTATTATTATATATATAATTAAAATAACTTGTCACATCTCTTTATATATATATAATATATATATATCTATATTTTATCATTATTATATATATATTATTCTTAATTTATTTTTTTTCAAAATTATCTCAACCCTTCATTTTTAATGAT
Source organism: Momordica charantia (assembly GCF_001995035.1). The sequence continues at coordinate 935,801 of NW_019104573.1, forward strand.
TAAGATCTAATGGTTCAAAATTAAACTTGATTTTTTTACCATTTTCTTCGCTCTATTTAAACTAAACTTCTTATTCAAAATTATACAACAATTCTTTTATTCTCAATCCTCCATAACTTCAAAATTCTCATTTTGCTAATCTCTCCAAGTTCTCAATTTTTCTTTCCATCTTATTTGTGAGAGAAATTTTATTGTTGTGAGGATTGAAATTTTTGTGAGCTCAAATTTGTATATTTACTCTATTTGAGAGTTTGTAAGTGTGTGTTTCAAAATCTCCAACTCATTGTAACGGTGTGATCCTCACCGTGGAGAGGATCGTCTTTGCTCTTGTGAAGAGCAGTGTACCGGTTTGACTCCTACCGTGAAAAGAGTCAGAATTTCAATTTACAACCCAAGAGGTGCTTGGGAAGTGGAGTAGGACAGTTGTGCCGAGCCACTATAAAAATTCCCGTTGTCAAATTTCTCTAACCCTCTCTCTTATTTATTTTTGCAATTAATCTTAGAATTTTATTGTTTGCTTTAAATTTCTCTTGTTTTCCTTAGAATTTATTTTATCTTACTTTGTTAAAATTGTATATTTCAAAAAGTGTATTATTTTTGTTTAAATTGGGCCTATTTATTAAAAAGTTTATATTTTGTTAATTAAACCCTATTCACCCCTCTAGGGTTGCCATACCGATCCAACAATATCTACCACGATGGCCTTGAATGCTAGAAAAATACCGACCATGACCATTACTAGAAGTAGATGACTTGCCTCGTGTAACATTAGTTACGCTATTGTGAATTTTGAGATGAGGAAAAGACTCATCGGGTTTGTACTGTTTACTGATGGCTGATTCTTGGAAGAGGAGTAGGATATGTGTAATTCTTTAAAGGAGATCAGTTGAGATCAAGTTCGAATTGATGTGTAGAAGTTGTTATATTCGACAAAAAGAGCCATTTCGGGCATAAATCAATAGGTCCTCATTGTTAACAACTACGAATACATTTGGAAGCTTATCCTTTATTTCTTTAATTCGTTTGATATAACCACTAATAGACGCATCTAATTTTTTGGAAATCGATTGGAGATTTGTCTTGAGATTGACCACGTTAGTGCTACTGCTCGAGAAGTAATGTTTCTCAAGAACTTTCCAGACCTGCTTCAAGGTATTACTTCCAACAACAAAGACTAAAGTAGTCAGTGAGAGTGTGACATGGATCAATATCATAAGAGCTTAATCTTTGACAATCCAGTTATTGAATAGTGGATTCACTTGAGAAGAATTTCAGATGAAGATTCTACTGAAGTAGTATAGAAATGTTCTAGTTGCACCACAGATCCATCAATAATCTCGAAGAGTTTATATGTCTTCAAGCTTGTTATGAGTTGAAACTTCCAGAGGATGTAATTCGACGAATCCAGTCGAATTGAAATCAAAATACAGATGTTTGATAGCAAGAAAATTGGCAAATGTAGATCTCCAACTGAAGAATTCGTAATCTGTGAAGAGGTACCACGAGACGAAGACAATGCCATTGAAGAACGAAGAAGATATGTGGAAGAATTTTTTTTTTTTATAAGATCAATTTGACACATGTCTTGAAGTCTCATACCATATGACAATTTACAACAAGTGAATCTAATATAATTGATAATTAGAGTTTTACGTTACAATCTATTTATAATAAGGCTATTAATACTAACTATACAAAGAATAACTCTTTGTAACAACCTATCAACAGAATAATTAACAATACTAACTATTTTGGACAAAAGAGAAGATAAACAATTTGCAGTAAGATGTTTTGTAAAGAGATCGATAAGTTGAGACTCTGTAGGAACAAAACGAAGAGAGATGTCACCATGAACAACATGCACTCAAATAAAATGATAATCAATCTCGATATGTTTCGTACGCACATGAAAAAATGGATTATTGGCAAGATGTATAGACGTGACATGAAAGGTTTATTTGTTAATTTAAATATTTTTTATAAATTTTTATTTTTTAATTTTTTTATAAATATTCATTGACAATAACATTTTATCGTCAACTTTTTTATCGATATTGAATCTCGATATTTTTATCACATCGCATTTAAAACTTTAATTTTAGTCTCCAGGTAAAAAAGTATTTTAATTTAGTCAATTTAGTAATTTATATATTAACATCTTTTAATTTGGTATTTTTGAGAATGTTAAAATTTCCTGATTATAGACTTACATTATATAATAATTAGTTGAGTGGTATAAATTTATTATAAATTTAGAGAGAGAAAAAAAGTTATATAACAGATAAAAATTTCTAACTTGTTTTCCAAATTTCTTAAGAAATTGGTAGATCCGTTGAGTGTTTTTTCTCCAACTTTTTTTCTTTAAATTTATCAATATTGAAATATTAAAAAATAAGAAATTAAATATTAAATTTATCAATAGCAATAAGGAGTAAATTGAAAAAAAAATCTCAAATATTATGGACTAAATTATATATGGTTTAAATATTATTTTGTCTGTACACATTTGATTTTAGTTCATTTTGGTCGTTGTACATGTAATTTTTGTTCATATTAGTCCATGTATTTTCAAAACACCCATTTTGGTTCCTGTATTTTTTAAAAGTGATCATTTTGATTCCTATTTGCATAATTTTAATACAAATTTTATACATAATGGAAACCTTTTAATACAAAATACATGGTTGCATTCCAAAAAGTTATTGAGGGAAGTCTCATCTAAAACTATATTGAAAAAAATGAGATAAAAAGGAAAATGAGTGGATCAAAATGGTCACTAGGGACTAGAATGCAATTATTTGAATATTTTTATTTGGAGATTTTTCTCCCTCCAAAAAAATGTATAGTTTTCTTAAATGTTAAATATCTAATTTTTAAGTTTTTGTTTTATATAATGATAGTTGTAATTTCTTGATGCATATAGATAACAACTAAAATGCAATTATAATATTTTAAATTAAATAAAAAAATATTTCATTATTTAAAATAAAGTTACAAATAAAGAAGAATACATGTAAATGGATAATAAATAAAATCTAATTATAAAAAAGATGACAAAATAATCTATCAAAATGGTTGATCAATAAAATCAAGTTATGATAATAAAAAATAATTATTTAATTATTTCAAATAAATTTCTAAATAAAAATAAAATATCAATTGTTTGGGGAAGGGAATACCCTGGACACGTGGATGACCCCTATTGGTGCTCCAAGATGGCTCATGAGTCATGCCCAGCTCGGATAGCCGAGGTGGCCGCCACTAACGTCGACAAATGCTAAGTATGAGGGCCGAGGTGAAYCTGGCCCAGGTCTGACCTACCAGGGAGCTCGGTAGGGGCCGATGTGAGCAACTGTCTGCGGCGTGATTATCGGGCGTAACCGTCGGTCCCGAGATTACCGGGTGTAAACGGCCTTACCGGGTACTGCCGGGATGATTCCTGCCGACTT
>NW_019104574.1:0-20255 GCF_001995035.1 Momordica charantia
TAATCTCGGGACCGATGGTTACCCCCGATAATCACGCCGCAGACAGTTGCTCATCTCGGCCCCTACCGAGCTCCCCGGTAGGTCAGACCTGGGCCAGGTTCACCTCGGCCCTCATACTTAGCATTTGTCGGCGTTGGTGGCGGCCATCTCGGCTATCCGAGCTGGGCATGACTCATGAGCCATCTTGGAGCACCAATAGGGGTCCTCCACGTGTCCAGGGTACTCCGTTCCCTAAACAACATGCATCATGAAATGAGTTGTTTCTTAAAAAAAGAAGAAGGTGGACAAATTTTTACTCTACCTTAGGTATTATATATATATATGGGATGACTATCATGGTATTTTTTTTTAAAAGATGAACTAAGTACTATCATGATACATACTCCATTCAACTTTTAAACTTTTGTTGAGTAACGATTCCGTAAAATTTTTATAATTTTTTCGTTGCTTCTGTCTTTTTCATTTACTTACTATTATATTCTTCGTCAAAATCTTTACTTTTTATTGGCGGATGAATAATCGTTAATAAAATTTGAAATATGAATGATCTTTAACCAAAAGCTAAAGATGGTATAACATTGACGTGCAATAATCATTAATATTTTATGTATTTTATTGAAGATTCAAATCCATCAATAAAAAGTGAAAATATTGACGAACAATTGATAGGTAAAAACCATACATTCATTTAGGAAGGTCGTGACCCATTAAAATAAATGTATATATATAATAATAATAATAATAATAAAATGATATGCCTATTGCTTATGTGATTGAATCTTATTGGATGGAACATAAACTATAATAGACTACAAAATTTTATCGTATGAATGATAGGTAAAAGATTAGTTATTTTAATATACCAGCGTCAAGTATGTGATATCCATTATTATTTTTAATATATTCTCTTTTAACTTTTATATTTTATGTTGTTGGATTTATTAGAGTTTGTTGGAGGTAGATCTCAGCATACACGTGTCGAGGAGACAAGTAGATGTGGAGGATGACACCTGGACACTAGTTTCCGTAGACAACTACCCCAAGTGTTCACGTTTCGGCTCATCCGTTTAACTGAGCCGAACCATTCCGATGGCTGAGCCGAATAAGCGTATTCATAATCATGTTCCCATATCACTGGTTGAACTGATTAGCTTATCTCAGCTCAGTTCCACCTCCGACATACTCCACGATAACACGCCGCGTTTCACGGTAACCTTAAAGAGCTGTTGAGGCCTTGTCGGGAACACTGTCGGAGTCTTCGCCTATAAATAGAACCATTCCGTTCATTTAAAGGTACGTGAATATTTTGATTCTCTCTCGATTTGGTTCGGATTTTCATTGACTTTGGCATCGGAGTGTTTACTCTGTTTTGCAGGTCTTCTACCTGACATTCGGAGCTTACTGTCCAGCTCATCCAATCCAAACCGAAGTTCGTAGAGTTGGTCAATTTCTTGATTTAACAGAGTTAGAAATTTCTTTACGTAGTTTGCATTATTTTATTGCTTCACACATTATAACTTTATATTTTGTGTTTGTTATAAGGTGCATGAATGTCAATCAAGTCGACTTTTTTTTACGAGGCAACTTTTTGATTTGATGTTCAGTATTTAAAATTTATTCTGAATATATATATATATATATGTGAGTTTCGGATGGTTATACATACACCATTTAAGAAGACAACTGGATATAAATTGCCAAGAAAAAGAAGAAAAAAAAGAAAAGGACGCTCGACGAAAATATATGACAATATATGTTGTATATGCACCATCCAAAGAAAATTGGCAATGGTAAATCGTTGAGAAAAAAAAAACACGACTTAAAAGTTCAATTTTAAAACATGTTAAAATGTCGAGAAAGTTTGAGCATAAAATCGTAAAGATAAAAAGATAATAATGAAGACGAATCAAAGTTGAATTCAAAGAAAGCAAAGCGAGTATGGTTCAGAGATAATTGACATATATATCTAACTAAGAGGTTGTGAATTCAATTCCTCGCTTCAATATTAAAAAAAAGTTAAATTTAGAAAAAAATGCAAAAAATATATATATCATAAAAAGAAATAATAGGGGGGAGAAGTGGACTAGAAAAGATGAAGCCTAAATTTAAGTAGGTTTAACATGCGATCCTCAAGAAAATATGGAAAAGATGTAGAAATTAAAGATTGTTTGAGTGGGACCCTCTTAGTTTGCGTGACATTTGATGTATATATATGAAATATATATTGTTGGGGTCGAAAATAGTACCGTCACGTGGAGAACAGAGGAAGGTCGGAAGGACCAGGTCTCTCCTGAAGAATTAGAAGTATGAACGACATTCAAACTTAATCCTGGAATCGCACAGATAAAAACTCATTCGACTGAAGGACCTGCCTATATCTTCTGGACATGATAGCTCAACCTTTAGTAATAAATTATCCGACAATCGAAATCGCTGGTCGAATAGCTTGTCGAATATTTCTCCTATAAATAGAGGACTTCATTCTGACATTAGGTACACCTTCAAGCTTAGTCTCTTTACTAGGATCGAACTTAAACTTATTTGAGTGTCGGAGCGTTGCATGCTTCTCTTTTGCAGGTCTTCCCTAAGTCAAGTGACACGTACTCAAGCTTGTTCCAATCGCCTACCTTGACCAAAAAGTTGCATAAACATATATAAATGTCATGCACCATAGTTTATTTAAAATTTACATTTAATAATGAGAAACTCAAAATAATGCATTAATCTACATGATTGCATGAGATATTTAGGTTTGAAATTTAAATAGTTGCTACATAGTAACTTTAGGGTATATAATATCAAATCAAACAAAACATACAAGATTAGGTTTAATTTTTTTACTAAATTATATTGAACTATTAGATTTGATCAGATAAATGAAATGCCTACATTTGGAAAAGAATCTCGAATATGTGAACGAGTTTTGGTTGAAGCTTGAAATCAAAGTAAATACATAAAAGGTGAAAATTCTCAATCTATTCGAGATATAGAAAGTAGTTTTACTGTCATTGACAATTTTTTTTCTTGAGTACAAGATGCGGGGTGGGGGATCGGACTCACAACCTTTTGATTGGAGACATATGTCAATTACCGCTGAGCTATGCTTACTTTGATATTGCGATTGACAATTAGAGACGTAAAACAAGATGAAAAATCATATGATACTATGCTTTGATACATAAGCTAGCTTCAAATTGAAGAGATTTTATTTTTTTATTATATTTTTTCCTATCCTACTACGTACTCTTCTCGATTATAATAAATGAGTGGATCTCAAAATAATTAAATATTAATAGAGCTAAAAAAAATTCCATACAAAATAACCCTTATCATTTGTTTACATTAATTTAAAATTTAAATTATTTATAATATTGAATTTATTAGAGTAGGTTTCTTGAAGTGCAAAGAAGAGGGAGAGGGGTCTTGGGAAGGAAAAACAAAGAAGAAGTTAATATTCTACTTTTTGATGTTTTTAATTTATAATTTAGTCCTTAAATTTCTAAGTTTGTGCTTGAGAGCCCTGGAACTTAATTTTAAATTGTCTAATTAAGTCCTTGAAGTTTTAATTTTGTGTATAATAGGGTCATTGAACTTTAAAAGATGTCTAATAGGCCCCTAAATCTTTAATTTTGTGTCTTATAGGTCGTTGAACTTTCAACCATGTGTCTAATAGATTTTTGGCCAATCGACATTTATTAAAATTCGCAAATTCATTTGGCACAAAAATTGAAAATTTAGAGTCATATTAGATTAAAAAAAATTCATTTTATGTCTAATAGATCTATTAATTTTAAAAATGTTGAATATATATATCATTGATCTATTTATATATCAAATTGAAAGTTCAAAGCGATCTATTAGACACTTTTACGATTCAAAGACGTATTAGATACAAAATTGAAAATTTAGAGACCTATTGAATACACTTTTAGAGACTAAACTTGTAATATATATAGAGCTAAATTATATATACACCAGCACAGGAAAATATAAAGTCATTAAGGAAAAGAAGATGATAATCAAGATAAATCAAGTTTCAATATAAAATAGGTTAAATTTATGTCTGTCATACCTTAAGGAAAGGAAAAAAGAAAAAAGAAATAGAAACATAAGTTATGAAGAAAAGTAAATGAATTAAGTATTAGTGTAGAAAATATGATTGAATATAGATAAAGGGCACAAGTTGAAAAAAGAAAAGAAAATCATAACAAGAAAATGAATCAAAGATCAATAAAAAACATGTTAAATATAAATATTATAAAAGAATATAAAGAAAGACAGACGAACATAATTCAACGGTAATTGATATACAGGTTGCGAGTTCGTTCTCCCACCACACATATTGTACTCTAAAAAAAGAGATGAATGATTAAATAAAGATACGAAGGTTAAATAGGTTAACAGACACCACAAAATAAATAAATAAATAAATGTGTAAAAGATGTAAAGAAAAGAGAAGATTATAACAGAAGTATTATTCATTTTTTTATTAGTTTTAAAATTCATATATCATTACTCTTTTCATATTTAGGGATTATAAGGATTTAATTAAAAAAATTCAATTAACAAGGAACATAATTGAAATTTTAAGTCAACCAGAGCCTTAACTTATCATAGGCTAAAAGTTTGTAGTTTCGAATGTTCATGTTGTGTTAAAAAAAAGAAAAGAAAAAAATTGAAATTCCTAAAAATTAAAGACTAAATTGGAAAAAGTTCAAAATATAGATTAAAAAATATATTTAACATTAATTAATATCTCTTATAATATGTTGAAGCATAGTTCAACACTAATTGGTAGCTACTTCTTTTCTCTCAAGGTCGGAGGTTCAAAAGCCCATATCTCTAATTTGTTGTCCAAAAAAAAATCTATCGTGTAATATGGGCTATGAAAGAATCAAACTCCATGCGAGAAACTCCGCCGTCTTCAACTGATCGCCGCACGACGGCTCCGAGCTCCTTTGCTCTTTTTCTCATCTCCCGTCCTTCCTCTGATGCAATCAATTTCCTCACTACACTTTCTACTGTCGTCGCCATGACCAGTTCATCCTGGCGAGCCCAGTCCCTAACGAGCAAACCCACCCGGAGCACCTCCGTCATTAGTACAGCGTTCCTCGGTTGGTCGGAATGCATCGGCCATGCTGCCACCGGAACCCCCATTGTTAAACTCTCCATGCACGAGTTCCACCCGCAGTGACTCACAAACCCTCCTGTCGACCCATGCCCCAAAATCTGTAGCTGTGGCGCCCAATCTCTCACCACCAACCCTCTCCCCGCCACCCTCCTTTCGAACCCCTCCGGTAGCTCCGATACTCTAACGTCTCCATCAAACACATCTCCTTTATCAGCGTCTCTCAACACCCAGATGAACTTCTGCTCGCTTCTCTCCAACCCACCTATAGCAAAGAAGGAAGGAGAATAGACGATTACCTCTGACCTCTATTTATTTTGAAATTTAAAAAATTTGGTTCCGGAGTTTGAAGATAAATGTATATTTGGTCCTTAAGTTTCAAATATACATTTAGAACTATTTTTTTAAAGATTATGACTAAATCGTTAGTTTTTAAATCTTAAGAACCAAGAATAAAGGTATATTTTACCCTAAAAAGTTAGAATATAAAATTTTGTCAAGATAAATATTTAGGGCTCCACTCGCACCAGCAATCTCTGCAACTTGCTCGTCTTCCAAGGCGGTCGTCGATCCAAAGGACACGTAGACCACTGAACTAGTCTTTTGCTGGTCCAACCAGTCCAAGCAGGGGTGAGTGGGCCCTCTTGAGCCCAATTCCACAGGGTTGATTGGGCCTATGGCCCAATGCCTAGTCTCATGGTTGATGCTTTTGAGAATCTCCAAATAAGGTTCTTCAATGGCTTTACAACTATTGTGGAGATTCCCAGAGAACTTTTTTGGGACTCCAAATTGGGACTCCAGAAATTCCCAAAACTCCGGAGTGAAGCAACCTTCAAGAGATGGAATATTCAGATCTCTAATGGAGTTTTTGTCGCTTCCATCGGTTTGCTCAAGTTCATAAATGGCCAGGGTGAAAACTGAGATGCAGTTGTAATTGTAAGATTCCGCGTTTGGTATGGAGTCGATGTCTTCAACGGTCGATGCCATTAGAGAATCATGAATGACGACCACTCTTCTTGCATTGGAAGAGAGCGAGCGTAAGAGACGGGTGAGAGGGTGGCGGAGGTGGACCACAGCAATCCGAAACGAAGGGATGAGTTGGGCGGGGAACTTGGTGGCCGCCTTGGGGTCAGGCGGAGGAGAGGGGAAAGGAGGGATGGTGAAGTCATGGAAATGGAGGTTCGCAAGTTCGCTCGGGTCCCAACCGTGGACGCGGAGCTTGGCCTGGCGGTTGTGGGTGGCAGTGCCAATGTAGTGCACTGGGATGTGGCGGGCAGAGACAAGGCGAGAGAGGTGGAGGAGCTGGTTGAGATGGCCCTGTGCGGCCAAGGGCACCATGACGACCACCACTTGGCCGTCGTGAGTCATGGTCGTTTCTTAGCGCAGTGGTAAAAGGTTTGGGATGTTGCTACGTAAATAGGTGATGAGATGAGGGGAAGAGAAAGACTTCTTTGGAACTTTTCGTGGGAAATCTATAGTTTAATTATGCATCAGTTTCAATTGGTTATATTATATCTTGCCTTGTTCATATCTAACTTTAATATTAAGGCTTAACAATCTTATATTAAATTAAAACTTCATCAATAATTGGTCTGTATAGCTGTCTATGTGTATATAATATATATTTACAAAGTAATATTTAATTTGTCTCGTTAAACACAAGCATATTAAAAAAGACTCACTGACCTGGAACTTTGGGTAACTAAATTTAATAGTATTAATTCAAAACTAGGGTGTATTTGGCTTTTTGCCTGAGTTCAAAGTTCATTAGTTCAACATTGTATTGTACTAAAAAAAAAAAGAAAAACTAAACATATTTCTTTTTCAGTTCAACACGTAAGGGGGTAGAAATTCAAATCTCTCACTATTAGGAGGGGTAATGGGTGTGTTTTAACCTATTTGGTAAGATTTCGGCTTCGCGTTTCTTGTTTCTGGTTTTCAATTTTTGAGAAACATAAAATTTTGTAACCTTTTTTGTTTCTCGTTTCGAATTTTTTAAGAAACGTTTCTAAAATCAAGTTTTTATTTCTAGTTTTTTCCAAAACATAGATAAAAATATTATTTTATCAATTTTGATTTATAGCATGCATAATAAATATAAAAAATAAATATAATACAAAAATTTTGAATATTTAATTTAAAAAAATCAATTTCATATAAAATTATATAGAAAAAAAAATCAAAGAAATAATTATTAAACAGGTTTCTGTTTCTCTTCTCGATAAAAAAGAAAAAAAACAAAAGACAAAAAATATTGACAAGACAATTATATTTTTCTTGATTGTAAAGGAAGAAACTGGAAAAAAAAAACCGAAAAATAACGGGAAACAACAAATATTACCAAAGAATTATAAAATATAAAATGTTCGCCCAATACGGGGCAATTGGGCATAAAATAAACTTCTTGTTTAATCCAATGACACTTCTAAATATTAGTTTACGATAATTACTGTGAAGGGTTGAGTTTATTTAATTTGCTTACTTTAATATTTCTAAATTTGAAGAACATGCAGTGTTTTACTTTTGCCCACATCATTTCTTTTTAATACAACATGTGAGTATCATTTGGTCGGACAATAGGTGTCTTAATCAATTGTGATGTAAAAAACCTATTACTATGTCCTTCCACAATTATTTAACAAATCCCAAGTCCAAATAACGCAATAAAAGGAATAGAGAAAGCATAGTAAACGACACAAGAATTTATACTGGTTCACCGAACTATGGTTGTGTCTTGTCTTTCGCATTGTGCGGGTTCTACTACGATTTGGGATAATATAATATATTAATATTCATGGGGTTCCATCTCAAAACCAATTGGCAATGAGAGGAGTAGCCAATGTCTATTATAAACCATTGTTAAGTCCCTTCTTTTATCAATGTGGGATCCTTAACACAATGAGCCTCACAAATGCTCCACAAAACTCTCTCTTTAGATGCCACAACAATGACCACTTAGCTTCTAAGTACTACGTCAATCGCTACTTAGGAATATAAGAATGAAAAACACCTCATTGTAACACAAGAATGAGTTGCCGACAACGCACTACAAACCGAGGAACTCAATCTCCTTTTTCTCTACTCAAAACGGCGTTGCCCACTTCTTTGTCTGCCAGTTAAAACCAAAAAGGGTGAAAATTGTCGTTTTATAAATTGTGATAATGCCTATAGTGTTGTGGCGCTACCTCATCGACTTGAGTGGCTCTGCAGTCGCTTCTTCGATACTTTTTCATCCTTGCTTTGTCCCGATCCGTTCTGGCACCGTTCTGGCTCCATAATCCAAACAATCTCCCACTTGGAGACAAAATGACAAGTTCGCCTCCCATTGTGTTGATGCTGAGATTTTGGCTTCCTTGGTTCTCGTCAAATACGCACCAAACTTGATGATCATAGGACCGGATACCTGCAAAACCGAGCAGCTCTAATCGGTGTGACTTCGGTCACATGGGCTCTGATTCTTAAGTCAGCGTTGGGAGAATTACTCAGTAAAGTAATTAGAGTTTATTTGCTTACCTCTAGGGTTCAACCAGTGGTTCCATTTATAGGAACTCGGTCTTCTGGAACCTTCTAGTTGAGCCCATCTAATCCGTCGTTGCTGGATCACAGGGATTCATAGATTGGGACGCCTCAACCAACGGGAGAGGAGAGAAAGTGGGCCCGACCAATGGGCCGTGCCTTGCTTGGCGCCGAGCAGGGGTCAAGACCGAGCCATGGTTGACTCGATCTTCCTTTCGTTGTTGCTTTGTTGGGCCTCTCTGGTTTGTAGAGACCTATTTCTTTAATCGATTTCCATCTCATAACAGCTGCCCCTACTCTCAAGATGGATGGTGAATGGAATGACAGTGTCGAGACCTCCATTTTGAGAGTTCTTGTTGCCTGGTTGTATCATCTAAGGTTTCCAACCCATTGAGTTTCTACCAAAGGTTTTTATCCAATTTTCGATTTTTACCTATCCAACTTTTGCTACTGGTTTTTACCTTGAGTTTACCAACTTTGTTTTGCCATTGTTGGCTGTTGCCTTTTGAACCAGAGGTCTTTTCAATCCCCTTGTTCTTAAGGTGTCTGATTATGGTCAAGTCTCTTGAACCTGTCTATAAGTTAGATTTTGGCTTTGGGATCTAACTTTTAGCTAAGCTAGCAATGATACTCTGGCTTTCTAACCTGTTTGGCTTTGCCAAATGATTTTATACCCTGGGCTCTTGCTTTATGTTTTGACCATGCTAGGCCTTTGTTGAACAGATCTTTGCCTATTTAGCCTGCTTCTAAGTTTGTCCCAATTTGGAGTTTCTTGACCAGCTGTAGATATTTGTACACATGTCCTCCTACTTGAGAAGTTTTGGTATAGAAATAACATAAGAGCTCAAGTATTAAGGGACGAGTTGTGTCTCAAATGTCGAAGGCTTTTATTAGAAAAGAAAATTGTTCAAATAAAGAACTAGATACGATAAAGGGATAAACAAATAAGAGTCGTAAATAACTTAGTCGACTGAGATGAGCAAAGGTCGGGGCATAAAGTGTTGGTAAAATAAATGGAATATACCACCGAACTAGTGGTAGTATCTCTTAAGGTGCTGAGCGTGCCACGGGTGGAGTAGAGCCTTTCCACGTTGATCTTCCAAAGCGTAGGTGCCCGCCTGAACTATTTTAGTAACTTTGTTTAGGCCTTCCCATGTCGGTCCAAACACCCCGCTAGTTGAGTCTTTGGTATTAGGCATAACATTTCTTAAGACAAGGCAACCTTATTTGAAGTTACGTTTCTTAACCTTTGAATTGTAGTATCGAGCGATCCGATTTTTGTACTCGGTTGTCCGTAGTCGCCCTATTTCTCGATGCTCCTTTAATAAATCGAGGTTGAGCTGCATGGATTCATCATTCTCAGGCAGATTGAATTGTTCTACCCTTGGAGAAGGGAGACCAATTTCTACTGGCACCACTACTTCAGAACCAAACGATAATGAAAACATCGTCTCTCCAGTTGATGTACAAGGCGTTGTTCTGTAGGCCTACAATGCGCAGGAAAGTTCTTCAGCCCATAATCCTTTAAATTTCTCTAATTTGGTTTTCAGAGTCCTCTTGATGATTTTGTTGACTGCTTCGACCTGCCCATTAGCTTGTGGGTGTGCTGGCGAAGAGCAAATGTGCTTAATGCCTAGCTCCCTACAAAAGTCTCGAAAAGCCGCATTGTCGAACTGTTTTCCATTATCACTGATAATGGTATATGGCACTCCAAAGTGGCAAATTATATTTCTCCAGATAAAGTCGGTGATCTTTTTCTCAGTGATTGTAGCTAGGGCCTTCGTTTCAGCCCATTTGGTGAAATAATCAACTGCTACTACTGCAAATTTGGTCTGGCTCTTTCCTTGTGGGAGGGGTCCTATGAGGTCTATTCCCCATTGGGTGAAAGGCCAAGGACTCATTATTCTTGTTAGTGGTTCAGGTGGTTTTCTAGGTATCGTTGCGAATCGCTGACATTTGTCACATTTTTTAGTAAACTACCTTGCATTGTTTAGCATGGTTGGCTAATAATATCATTGTCGAACGATTTTATGGCTTAGAGATCGTGCTCCAAAATGGTTACCACAAATGCCTTCATGTATTTCTCTCATGACGTAGTCAGCTTCTTCTGGTGCTAAACATTTTAGGGGTGGTAAAGAGTAGTCGCTTTTATACAAGTTTCCATCTCTAAGCATATACCTAGCTGCCTTTCATTGGAGTTGCTGGGCTTCAATCCTTTCATTAGGTATGGTCATATCTCTTAAATTTCTGGTCAAAGGGTTCATCCAGTTCTCCTTGAGTTACTCTTGTTCATCGATATGCATTGCCTCCTGAACCTTTATGCTTGGCTCGGACAAAATTTTTACCGGCACGGTTCTTTCCAGGTCGGTCTCATAGGCTGCAACTAGTCGGGCTAATGCATCTGCGTTGACATTTGGGACACGAGGAATTTGCCTGATCTTATATTTTGAGAATCGGCCGAGCTGGTCTCCTACCCAGGAGAGGTACCTCGCCATTCGTGGCTCTTTGGTTTGAAACTCCTATTTCACCCGACTTACGATCAACTGTGAATCACTAAGTATCAATATGTTCGTTACCCCAATGTATCTGGCAACCTTCAACCCTGCTAACAGAGTTTCGTATTCAGCCTCGTTGTTGGATGCATGAAAACTAAACCGTAGTGCATATTCGAATCTGTCCCTATCTGGGGAGACCAGTAGAAGCTCTGCCCTGCATCCTCTAAGATTTGAGGACCCGTCCACGTAAAGGGTCTAAGATTGCTCTTCCTCACCTTGCAGGGCTAGTTATGGATTGACGTCGAATTTGATGTTCTCTTGGTGTTAATTATGCTATGAATTCTCCTACGACTTGCCCTTTCATCGCAATCTGTCGTATTCACTGAGCTCTACGGCCCACTGTACCAGTCGCCCTAAAGTCTCTGGCCTTTGCAAGATTTGCCGTAGAGAAAAGTTGGTGAGGACAGTTATCTTCTGGGCTTGGAAATATGGCGCAGTTTCCGAGCCGAGGTGACTAATGCTAGCGCCAATTTTTCCACTTGTGGGTATCTAATTTCTGCATCCACCATCGCTTTACTTGTGTAGTAGATTGGAGACTGTCGTACATCCTCTTCTTTTACCAATGCTGAACTCACCGCAGTGTCTGATACAACTAGGTATAGGTAAAGCTCGTCACCAGTGATCGGTTTTCAGAGGAGTGGGGCCGTCCCTAGGTATTGCTTTAGCTCCTTGAACGCAACCTCACACTCCTTCGTCCATTCAAACTGCCCCTTTTTCCTTTGGATTTTGAAGAATGGTAGACACTTGTCTGTTGAATGACTCACAAATTTGTTGAGTGCTGCTATTCTTCCGTTGAGTCCCTACAATTGCTTTAAATTTCTGGGTGGGTTCATCTCCAACACGGCTCTGATTTTATCAGGGTTGGCTTCGATTCCTCGTTGGTGGACTAGAAACCCAAGAAATTTTCCTGAAGTCACTCCAAACGTGCACTTGTTGGGATTCAACTTCATCTTGTATTTCCTCAAGACCTCAAATACCTCTGCCAAGTCTGCTTCGTGTTGATTGCCTTTTCAGATTTTCACCAGCATATCATCCACGTAGACCTCCATATTTTTGTCGATCAATGCTACAAACATCTGATTTACCATTCGTTGATAGGTTGCACCAGCGTTCTTTAACCCGAATAACATTACTGTGTAGCAATATAAGCCTCGGTTTATGACGAAAGGGGTATTCTTCTGATCTGGCAGGTGCATCTTAATTTGATTATATCCAGAGTAGGCATCCATGAAACTCGGTCTTTCATGTCTAGCGGTTGCATCGACCAGTTAATCTATCTGAGGTAAGGGAAAAGAATCCTTAGGGTAGACCTTGTTTAGGTCTGTGAAGTCGATGCACATTCTCTATTTGCCATTGGACTTCTTTACTAACACGACGTTGGATATCCATTGGGGGTAACACACCTCTCGAATGAAACCTGCTTTTAGTAGCTCATTTACCTGTTCAGCCACAATCTCGTTCCTTTCTTGGTTGAAGGCACGACGCTTCTGTTTCACTGGTCTACAGCTCCTGTCGACGTTGAGTCGGTATACCATGACCTCCTGATTGCTTCTGAGAAAATTTATGAGGCTCATATTTTCCTCACTTCTTAACCTGGTTCTAATGTTGACTCGTCGATTCTCGGATGTCAAAGAGATAGACTCCACCTCCTCGGCTGGTTCTCCCATTCTGAGGGTGGACGGATTTAGTTAATGATCAGGGCTCAAGCATATCTCTCTCGAGTGGTCGATTACCCCGCTCAAACTCCTCTCTCCGAAACACCGTTGACCCCCACTAGGGTTCATATCAACTTGCTCCATTCCAATATTCTCGGATCTGGGCTTGCTTCGGCTAAGTTTTCTTCGAATTTGTAATCGTCCACACAGACGGCGCCAATTGTTGATGCTGGGATTTTGGCTTCCTTAGTTCTCGCCAAATACGCACCAAACTTGATGATCACGGGACCAGATACCTGTAAAACCAAGCAGCCCTAACCAGTGTGACTTTAGTCACATGAGCTCCGATGCTTAAGTCAGTGTTGGGAGAATTACACAGTAAAGTAATTAGAGTTTATTTGCTTACCTCTAGGGTTCAGCCAGTGGTTCCATTTATAGGAACTCAGTCTTCTGGAACCTTCTTGTTGAGCCTATCTAATCCGTCGTTGCTGGATCACAGGGATTCATGGACCGGGACGCCTCAACCAACAGGAGATGAAAAAAAGTGGGCCCAACCAATGGGCCGAGCCCTGCTCGACGTCGAGCAGGGGTTGAGACCGAGCCATGGTTGGCTCGGTCTTCTTTTCGTTGTTGCTTTGTTGGGCCTCCTGGTCTGTAGAGGCCTAT
Source organism: Momordica charantia (assembly GCF_001995035.1). The sequence continues at coordinate 13,521 of NW_019104574.1, forward strand.
TTCTTTAATCGATTTCTATCTCATAACACATTGCAACAACAGTGTCCCTTATCTTGTCAAACCATAAAAACTCAGTTCTGATAGCACCAATAGTAATTGATCAACATATTCTTGGCACCAACCAAGGCTCTTCTCCCACTACACCAATCACTTCTAACATCTTCTTCTTGGCGACAACCAATCTTCCTTTTGTGATTGCCTTGAGACTCGACAATCCTACGTGGTCTTGTCTCCAAGACGTAAGAGACACAGTCATGTGCTCCCACTTGAACTAAGTGGTCCCTGAAGCTTCCTTCTTCGATTGCGTCCAACGACTCTTGAAGAAAGACTTCTTTACTGATTACTTGGTCAACCCACCCAAGTTTGTTGCCAAGCTAGAGACTTTATCCTTGACTTCACCGCCAATTGCAATCATTCTCCTCGATGCACTATTTCGCTTATGCAACTTCATCAGCTCGCTAAACCGTCTGACAATTGGGGTTATAACTTGACAACCTACTGAACAACTCATGGAACTATTCTTCGTTTTCTTTTCTCCACCTCCCAGCTGTTGAACCTTAATCGGATGGTAGATTCTCTGCATCTGTCCTAACTGTCATTACGTTGGTTCTATCAAGTCTCCCCCTCAACGATCTGCAGCCTTGTGCATAATCCATCTCTCTGATCTTTTGGCAACACCAAACCTCGACACGTACACTAAAGCTTCTCTGTGGCCAACAACCACTACCTATGATCATCTCATGAGTTTCCACATGCTATCTGTAAATTCACTTCTATAACCTTCGTCCACTTCCCTATGGATATCAAATTCATTTTGAAATTGGTATATATTCGACATCATGCAGAACTAGCTCGGTCCTACTGTCAGTCCTCAAACGAACATCCCCAATTCCTTTAATCTTAGAAAGTCTACCATTTCACATCCTCACCGTGCCATGATTGCCAGCACTGAAGGACGTGAACCACTTCTTGTCTTAAGATACATGTACTAAGGCTACACTATCCATTATCTACTCTGATGATTGGTCAATAGGTGTTGTTTTACTCTCAACACAAGCTAGCAACACATCATTTGACATAAAGTTTGTAGAAACTTCATTTTCTTGATCCTCTTTAAGCTTTCTACAATGTTTCTTGAAGTGACCCTTCTTGTGGCAACAAGAACATTTAATATCGTCTCTCCCACTCTATTGGCTATGCCTCTGCTGCCTACTTTTATATTCCATCTTTTCTTTGCCTTTGCTTTAAACTGCCAAGGCTGAGGTTTCATGAAATTCTCCGTACTTGAATCGAATGCATAATTCTTTCCACTTCCTTTTCTGCGAATCTCCTCAACAATCACGATGTCACCAATCTCAGAAAATTTCAAGCTATTGTCTCCTAATGAATTTGACAAAGCCATATTCATTGTTTCGTAGCTATCTTGAAAAGAAGTCAGTAATATTATAGCTTTACCTCATCATTAAATGTAATCTTCACATACAGCAATTGATTAATCATATTAGTGACCTCATTTATGTGGGAGTCGACCGACGCATTCTCATCCATGCGAATGTCGAAATATCTGATAAGGAGATATACCTTGTTGTTGGCAGAGAGTTTTTCATATCTGTTCTCCAGTGGCTTCATCAGACTTATCGCTGTTGTCTCACTCGCCACGCTCATCGATAAACACAACCTGATGATTGCCACTACCTGTTCATCAATTTCAGCCGAATTCTTATCTATTATCCCAGCATGTCGTTCGTTCAACATCTTATGTATCTTCTTGTAGGTCAATTAGTCTTTCATTTGCATCTTCTAAAACCCCAAATTATGTCTTTCGAATCTCATAATCCATTAAAAATTGGACTTCTCGCTGAATCCCATGACTCTAAACCTTACATCTCTGATACCACTTGACGGGAAAAAACCTGCTACTATGGACACAAAAAATATGTAACAATCCTAGTTCACCTCAATCAAAAGTCTAACTAGGAACCATTTTCCCCTCCCACAATTATTCAGCAAATACCAAATCCAAACAACACAATAAAAGGAATAGAGAAAGCACACTAAACGATACAATAATTTATACTGGTTCACCCAGCTAGCTGCCTCCTCGGCAAGAATGGCTGTGCAGCCGCCTTCAATCCTCTTTCGTCTTTGCCAACGATTTGGCTCCATATTCCCAACTACTCAAGTTTATATATCACCCCATTTTGCTTTGAGAAAGTTGTAGATATTAATAGATTAGGTTAAATTATATAAATTGTTATTAAGCTAGGGCTTCAAACTTTTAAAATTGTGTAGTTAAATCTAAAATTTATCCCCACTTTTTACACCCACCACAAAACCATGACCAACAATAATGGTGAGGTTCAAGGAAATTTCATAGCAAACTTTTTGCAATATTACATAATTGTCTATCTATGAGAGTTTTGTTAGTACAAACCCTAGTCTCTATAACAAAATTCCACTCTTAGATGAACTTTTTTTAGTTCATACAAGTAATTTCTATTTTTGAGAGTATTGTTATAACTAATTCTCTCTTTAATGTGCGAATACCATTACAAACCAAATTCCCATCACCCAATAAAGACTTTGGGCTCGTTTGGTAACGTTCCTGTTTCTTGTTTCTGTTTCTTTCATTTTTCATGAAGAAAAATTAATTGCATGACTCTAACATCCAAGAATTCAAGTATGATAAAACACTTTTTTTGTTTATGTTTTGGAACAAATTGGAAATGGGAATAAGAAAGAAGAAACTTTTTTTGGTTGTTTCCAAAAATTTTATATAATTTTGAGAATGTTTCCAAAAAGTGAGAAACAAGAAACATAGTTAGTTGTAAAATGCTTAAATTTCTTAAGAAAATTGGAAATGAGAAACAAGAAACGGAAAATTATCAAACGAGCCCTTCACGACTCAGCTTTATTGGAAATGTCATGTTTTAAACTATTTTAACACTTTGTTGACGAAAAGTATATTAAGTATCCCAAGTCGAAAAGATCGAGGTAACAATGTTTATAAGATAATGAGCTACTATTCCTACTATAGCCAATTAATTTTGAGATGGAACTCTATGAATATTAAGATAGTATCAAAACCCAACAAGCTCAAATGAGCGTTTGGTCCCAAAAAAAAAAAAAAACTGACCTAGATTGGTGAGTCCAAGTTTATAGATATATGAGCTACTCATTTTAGTTGTCAATTTGGTTTTGAGAGGGAGCTCTATGAATATTAAGATGTGATCAGAGCCTAATAAGTTCAAATGAGCATCCAATCTAAAAATGGGATCTAACTGCCAAGATCAGTAAGCCTAAAAGAACCACTACCTTGACGAGAGACGGTATTAAGGATCATACGTCAAAAAGATCAAGAGACCTAACAATGTTTATAAGATACATGAGCTATTTTTCTCAATGTTAATTGATTTTAAGATGAAACCTTATATGTCTTGATAAAGTACATCTGAAGCTGGTGCCAACAAAGGTAGTGATTCTAATTAAAAAAAAAAAACACTGGGATACCGAAGTAATTGTCGTTAAAATATGCATATATACTATTTGACGTTTTTAATTTGACGAGGGACTAAATTAAAAATATAAGATATTTCTCAGAGAATATAGGTAGGAAAATGTGTATTTATCAAGAGAGTGGAAGATCAACTCATAATTTGATTTTTCAACCATGGTTTCAACAACTACATTTTTACATCTTTTACGATTTGTTCCCTTAGGTTTGATACGAAAAAAATATTGATTTTGGTTCATGACACATGAGAACAATGACCCATAAATTTCACGAGTTCACAATATTTCCATATTGACCAAAATCATGATAGTAAATTGAAAATTTTTATCAGCAAAGAGCATAACTTTCAACGATAATTAGCATGCATTATTTCTTTTGAGGTCGGGGGTTCGATCCTCTATATTCCCAAGATGACAACGAGGTGAGACACGGTTGGAATGCCCTCCTCGTCTTTATAGGGATTTTAAAAAATTTTGTTTTCAGAATGTTCATTGATGCATAATTCGAAAATAGTTTATGAAAACAAATTTGCCAAACACGTATTCACAATTTAGAGATCGGGATACCTATGGAAAAAGATCAATAAATGCATTAAAATTATATATAAATGAAAAATTAGTACAAATAAATCATTTTATCATGAACATTATCTAAATTAGATGCCTAATCTAACTGTCAAAATATGAGATGTCTAAATAACTCTAACCACATTTGTCAATTTCTTTCCTTTGCTTAGTGTCTCAAGTGTCAAGTTGACCCATTATCCATGTGCTCAATTCTCATTATGTGATGTGTCTATTTTCTACCTATTATTAGTATCCAAATGTAACACCTCATGGTTGTATAAATTGCCTATAAATAGTGTCAATTCATGGATAATGGTAGTGAGAATTTGAGTGGATTTTGGTGGAAAACTTTGTTGAATTTTCCAGAGAAATTGAAGAGAAATTGTTTTTTTCAATTTTTCAAATTCCAAATTTATACTTCAATTTTATATTTTGTCCAATCTCGTATTTTCTCGTTGTTCGTACTTGTGATGCCTCATTTTGCTCCATAATTTTACATTTAAAAAAAATCAACATTTTTATTACTAATTTTATAAAAACGTTAATAAATATATATTAATTAGTTGAAAGATTGGGGAATGGGACACATCGGAGAATACATTCCTCGTCTTTGTCCTCAGAAAAAATTGGAGATCCTATTCCTAACTTCGACCTATTTTTGACAATCAAATAGAGTAGTTATCTGATATAATTAATTGAGATAAACTTTTTTAGTACAACAACATGTGGGAGTTAGAAATTATTGAACCCACGATGTTTTGGTATGAAATATATATCAGTCGAGCTAAATATAGTTCTACAAAGTGAGTACAAATAGAAAAAAAAAAGGTGAATTTGGAGATCAGTCAACTCTTTTTTTTTTCTTAATTTTAATTTTAACAATCATGTTAAATATATATGTATCATAAAAGAATATTACGGAGAAAATTGAGTAGAAAAAAAAAAAGATGAAGATTTAATACTAATATGTTAAACAAGGATGTCGAAAAAAACTCGTAGGACCCAATCTCCGTAGATACTCAACCCGATCAAGTAGGTGAATACCCGATTTGACCGAGTACAGGTTCAAATAGAGAATTTTAATTGGAGTCCCCAACGAGCCGTTTAATATTTAAATAATAAAATATTAAATATTTATTATATAAGTAATAATATCAATAATATATTGATTTCTATAAATATTTATTATATTATATTATACTAATTCAAATTTTTTTTTTTACAATGATCCCTTGCATATGTACGGGAACGGGGACAGTGCGCATACCCCTCACGGACAAAAAGGCCAAAGGACTGCCCACTCCCGAGTAATAAAAAAAAATTATTTTTTTTTACAAATAAGTATATTATTAAAAACAAGGAGGGGAATGGGCCATTTTATCAGAAACGGGAGCAGAGATGGAGAGAAAAAATCCCAACGGAGCTGGGGATAGGGATTGCTATCCTCAATTTTTTCCGCCCCGTTGTCATCCCTAATGTTAAACATGGGCCACCTAGGTCAAATATGTAAACAAAATGAAAGATGATTAAAAAGAGAGTTAAAAGTGAATATTCAATAATAAAATCTATTCAATCGTGCATCATGAAATGAGTTGGATGGAGACTTTAATAGTAAAATATAGGTGGAAAAATTTTCACTCTAACTTAGTATTATATATATGGAAGATTATATTTATCATGAGATTGTCAATTAAAATAAGTGTGTCTATATATATATAGACACACACTCAAATAATAAAATAATATGTGTATTGCCCATGTGATCAAATCTTATTTGATGAAACATAAATTTGTTAAGGATGAATAAACCACTACTCAACCCAAAAGATTAAGTTGATGTGTTTGGTAAATTTAATTCATATATAAATATCTCACCAAACCTATTCTGATGAAAGGTAAAAGACTAGTTATTTTAATAATTATTTTTAATATATTTTTTTAACTTTTATATTCTATGTTGGATTTATTAGAGTTGAAATTTCTTGATGTGGTTTGCATTATTTTGTTGCTTCACACATTATAACTTTGTCTTTTGTGTTTGTTATTGGGTGTGTGAATGTCAATCAAGTTGATTTTTTTTTTACAAGGCTAACTTTTGATTTGGTGTAAAAACTAGATCAATATTTAAAATTTATTTTGAATATATATCTTAAATATATATGAGTTTCGAATGGTTATATATACATTATTTAAGAAGACAATTGGGTATAAATTGCCAAGAAAAAGAAGAAAAAAGAAAAGGATGCTCGACCAATATATATGAAAATATTTGTTAAATATGCACCATCCAAAGAAAATTGGCAAAAGTAAATTGTTGAGAGAAAAAAAAGATGAAATAAAATTGAATTTTAAAATATGTTAAAATGTATCACCAAGAAAGTTAGAGCATAAAGTTGTAAAGATAAAAAGATAATAATGAAGACGAGTCAAAGTTCAAAAAAATGCAAAAAATATATGTATCATAAAAGAATATAGGTGTTTATATATATATATATATATATATATATATATATATATATATATAAATAAATAAATAAAGAATAATAGGTGGGAGAAGTTGACTAGAAAAGATGAAGCCTAAATTTAATTAGGTTAAACATGCAATTCTAAAGAAAATATGAGATCAAAGATGTAGAAATTAAAAAGAAGATTATT
>NW_019104574.1:39234-83744 GCF_001995035.1 Momordica charantia
TTAAATTATAAAACGTGCATTTCAACCAATAAATTATTTTTATTCCCAAACTCGATTGCTCATTCCAACAATTTGCAAAAATCAATTTTAAAAGACAACTAGTCCCTGTGGAGACGAACTTGGAATATTTCCAGATTATTACTTGTGACAGTGTGCACTTGCACTCGTCCCTCTTGCTATGCAAGATTAATCGGTCAAACTCATTGACCGAGTTAATCTAGATTCGTTAACTATGGGTCATTCCACTAAAGACCAACAGTTGCACTCTTCTCACTGCAGAATGTTTTCGTGTCCATGGATATACGACCATTAATGACGAGTCAATCCTTCACGAGTGTTCGTAACTCAAGTTGGGTCAAATTACCGTTTTACCCCTGAGTTACATCTTWMTYYTTAAACACCACTGCTCCTCTAATGAACAACCCGGTTATRGTCCAACCAATRACCGGAAGTCCYTCTSGGCCAATRAGAGGGTGGGGCCCCTTGTTCAAGTCCCGGAGTCAGCATTTAAGGGAACACTCAYCTACWYYCCTAAAGTCGGGGAGGAGTGAATTCCATCTTGTGAAGTTATGTTCCCAGCTCCCCACTCGGTCTTGTCCCCAAAATGGTAGGAATGTTGAGTCGGCGACTCGGGCCACTCTCACCCATACAGATCAAAGGACGAGCCCTCACGGGCAGGAGTCCATAACTCATTCAGGATTGAGAATGAGTTACCTGGTCATCCTAAGAAATAGCAACCTATTAGTTAACGGTGTTACATTTAAAGATTGCCTATTTCGTCGTCCGGTCTTATACAAACTCATTGTATAGGATACCCCCACTAGCATGTCTCCACACGAACGACATGGATCGAGTCGTCTGTAACCTTTACAGAGTGGGCCGTATCCATAGTGTTGCCAGGATAAGGTACCCAGCCTTATCCATATACTATASACCYTTTAGGTTATTCACGRGACATTATCYATTCATATATCAGGGGKWTATCAAATATATACCCYGTATATCAACTATATACCCAGTATATATACTGTCCCGATTACATCAAAAATAACCTTGGATGTTTAGTTTATTGGATTTTGGACAATGCAAAGCTATGATTCAACAACAAATTTATTGAATAAAACTTTATTAAATAGACATTTGTTTTTACAAAATAGAAACTACGAGTTTAGGGCAACACACCCAACAATTTTGTCTCTTCAGGATGTCAACACATTAAGAAACAGTGGTCGATCAAAACACTCGAGGCCTTGGCGATTTGCGAAGCTCTAAAATCTCTGAAACAAGAAATTTCAAATGTTACGATTGTGGAATTGGACTGCCTTGAAGTCACTCGCATTTTAAGGGAAGAGGAAGTGGATCTCACACAAGTTAAGATATTCACGGATGAAGCAAAATTCGAAGCAATGCATCTCATAATCAAAGCGTTCAAGCACACATCGGAAGGACCGGAAACCAAGTGGCCCATGAAATCGCACGGAGAGCATGCTCTACGGGTTTCTCAGCATGTTGGAGAGTTCGTTGCCCTTTGTGGCTTTAACCTATTCTTTCTTCTGATATTTTAGTTTCTCGTTTAATACTCGTACTATTTTCTTTCTCAAAAAAAAAAAAAAGGTTTGAGAGGCACCTCTTTGTGTGACATTTTATGTATATATTCGAAATATATATTGTTGGGGTCGAAAATAGTATTGTCACGTAAAGCACAGAGGAAGGTCGTATAAGGACCAAGTCTCTCTTAAAGAATTGGGAGTATGACGACCTTCAAACTTAATCCTGGAATTGTACGGGTTAAAGCCCATTCGGCTGAAGGTCTTGCCTATATATAATCTTTTGGACATGACAACTCAAACATCACTAACAAATTATCTAATAATCGAAACCACTGATCAAATAGCTTCTCAGAGATTCTACATATAAATAGAAAGTCTCATTTTGACATCAGCTAATCAAATAGCTTGTCAGATATTCTACATATAAACAGATATTCTACAGAAATCAAGTCTACCAAAGGAGATAATGGACAGATGCATGAGAGATTTAAAAAAAAAGAGAAGACTGCAACCTGAGTTCAAGGCCGAAGTCAAGCTCCATCGAACTATAGCAGTGGACCCTTGAGCCAAATGGAAGCTCAACACAGACGCAACTTGGAGTAACACCCTCAATGGAGGTGGGATTGATTGGATTCTCCGCGATTGGAAAGGAAATTTCGTCTCTTCAGGATGTCACCACATTCAGAAACAGTGGTCGATCAAAACACTCGAGGGCTTGGCAATTTGCGAAGCTCTAAAATCTCTGAAACAAGAAATCTCAAATGTTACGATTGTGAATCGGACTGCCTTGAAGTCATTCACATTTTAAGGGAAGAGGAAGTGGATCTCACACAAGTTAAGATGTTCACGGATGAAGCAAAATTCAAAGCAATGCATCTCAAAATCAAAGCGTTCAAGCACACATCGGAAGGATCGGAAACCAAGTGGCCCATGAAATCGCACGGAGAGCATGCTCTACGGGTTTCTCAGCATGTTGGAGAGTTCGTTGCCCTTTGTGGCTTTAACCTATTCTTTCTTCTGATATTTTAGTTTCTCGTTTAATACTCAGTACTATTTTCTTTCTAAAAAAAAAAAAGGTTTGAGAGGCATCTCTTAGTTTGTGTGACATTTTATGTATATATTCGAAATATATATTGTTGGGGTCGAAAATAGTATTGTCACGTAAAGCACAGAGGAAGGTCGTATAAGGACTAAGTCTCTCTTAAAGAATTGGAAGTATGACGACCTTCAAACTTAATCCTGGAATTGTACGGGTTAAAGCCCATTCGACTGAAGGTCTTGCCTGTATATAATCTTTTGGATATGACAACTCAAACTCACTAACAAATTATCTAATAATCGAAACCACTGATCAAATAGCTTGTCAGATATTCTACATATAAATAGAAAGTCTCATTTTGACCTCAGCTATATCTTTAAGCTCGATCTTTTTACTAAGGTTGAACTTAAACTTATTTAAGCGTCGGAGTATTGCATGCTTCTCTTATGCCGGTCTTCCCTAACTAAAGTGATACTAAAGCTTATTCCAATCTTCTTCCTTCAATGAAAAGTTTCATAACCATATATAAATTTCATGCACCATAGTTTATTTTAAATTTACATATATAATAATTAGAAACTCAAAATAATGCAATAATATACACGATTACATGCGATATTATTTATACGTTTGAAGTTTAAATAGTTAATACATACTAAGGTATAATATCAAATCAAACAAAACCATAATGGATTAAGTTTAATTTTTTTACTAAATTATATTGAACGATTTGATTTGAATAGATACATGAGATGCCTGCATCTCAAAAAAAGGACCTCGAATATGTGTAGAGTTTTGGTTGAAGCTTGAAATCAAAGTAAATACATAAGACGTGAGAATTCTCGATCTATCCGATGCATGCTAAAGCTGTTTCATTGTAATTAATTTTGTGTTAATAGGTCATTGAATTTTAAATTATGTGTCTAATAGGTTCTTGATCCAATCCAAATTATTAAAATTGAGTCATATTAGATTAAAAAAAATTCATTATGTCTAATAAATGTGTTAATTTTAAAAATGTTGAATCTATATGTTATTTTGAGAGTTCAAAGACCTATTTATATACCTATTTATATAAATTTCATTATGTCTAATATAAATATTGATCTATTTATATATCAAATTGAAAGTTCAAAGCGATCTATTGAGTTAAAAGACCTATTAGATACCAAATTGAAAATTTAAGAAACTATTTAACACATTTTGAGAGACTAAACTAAAATATATATTGAGCAAAATTATATATACACCCTCAAAAGAAATATAAAGTGATTAAAGAAAAGAAGATGAATTATAACATGCTAAATTATATACATCAGCAAAGGAAAATATAAAGTCATTAAGGAAAAGAAGATGATAATCAAGATAAATCAAGTTTCAATATAAAATAGGTTAAATATATGTCTCATACTTAGTTATGAAGAAAAGTAAATGAATTAAATATTAGTGTAGAAAATATGATAAATATGCATCATTGAATACAAGTTGATAAAAGAAAAAGAAAAATAATAACAAAATTGAATCAAAGTTCTAGAAAAAAACATGCTCAATATATATTATAAAAGAAAAGATAAAATGAAAGTTAAATATAAATAGGTTAAAAATTGCACCACAAAATTAATAAATTGGTCAAAAATTTAAAGAAAAGATAAAATGATAGTAAATAGGCACATTAATACCATTCATTGAACTAAAAAAAGGTTAAATAGGAGATAAATCCAGTACTCAAATGGTGGGCAGAGAAGTATTATTATTTTATTTTATTTTTGAATTCATATATCATTATTCTTTCCCATCTTACGATTATAAGAATTAAATTAAAACATTCCATTTATAGGGAAGAAACTACAAATTAATCAGAATATAACTCTAATCAGAATATAACTCTACTAGTTAATGCATATATATTCTCGATAAAAGTATCATAAATTCTAATCTCCACCACCACATAACAGAAAAGAAATTAAAACTACTAAAAATGAGAGACCAAATAAAAAAAAGTTCAAAACATTATAGACTAAAAATATTTTTAGTCTTAATTAATCTATCTTGCAATATGGGCAATGAAAGAATCAAACTCCATACGAGAAACTCCGCCATCTTCAACTGATCGCCGCACGGTAGTACCGAGCTCCTCTACTCTTTTCCTCATCTCTCGTCCTTCTTCTGATGCAATCAATTTCCTCACTACACTTTCCACCGTCGTCGCCATCACTAGCTCATCTCGGCGAGCCCAGTCCCTAACAAGCAAACCCACTCGGAGCACCTCTGTCATCAGCACAGCATTCCTCGGCTGGTCGGAGTGCATTGGCCACGCCGCCACGGGAACCCCCATAGTTAAACTCTCTATGCACGAGTTCCACCCGCAATGACTCATAAACCCTCCGGTCGACCGATGCCTCAAAATCTGTAACTGTGGCGCCCAATCTCTCACCACCAACCCTCTCCCCGCCACCCTCCTCTCGAACCCCTCCGGTAGCTTCGATCTTCTAACTCCTCCATCAAAAACGTCTCCTTTATCGGCGTCTCTCAACACCCAGATGAATTTCTGCTCGCTTCTCTCCAACCCACCTGTAGGAAGTATAGCAGAGAAGGAAGGAGAATGGACAATTACCTCCTTTGTTAATCTTAAAATTTACAAAAATTATACTTATCAAAATTCGGTAAAATACACTTTTGGTCCCTATTGAAATCGGCACAATATTACCAAGTGGCCGCCTTTGCCCAATTTGGATCATACTTTTATGTTGTGACTCAAGCATTACTCAATAGAGGTGCAAGGCTTACAGAAGTACTAAAATAAGCATAATGCGCACCACCCCAATTGAAAAACAAATTCAAGTCATTTATGCTGCTGACAATGAATTATGTGATCGAATGCCACTAGACAGAATTCCTCAAAACTGTATTAAAATTGCTACTTCATCTAAACTTTGCTAACCACATAATTTTACTCTATTAGTTAACTAATGGTGAATAAGTTTTAGGACCATTTAAAACCATTTTCTAAAGTTAGGATTAAACTATACTTAAAGGACAAAATGGACAATTATCCTCAAACCAAAAGTATATTTTATCTTAAAAGGATATAAAGTTTTGTCCACATAAAAATTGAGGCTCGGTACCTGCAATCTCTGCAACTTGCTCGTCTTCCATGGCGGTCGTCGTCCCAAAGGACACATAGATCACTGAATTAGTCTCTTGCTGGTCCAACCATTCCAAGCAGGAGTTAATGGGCCCTCTTGAGCCCAAATCCACAGGATTAAATGGGCCTATGGCCCAATGCTTAGTTTCATGGTGGATGCTCTTGAGAATCTCCAAATAAGGCTCTTCAATGACTTTACAAGTGTTGTAGAGATTCCCAGAGAACTTTTTTGGAACTTCAAATTGCGTCGCCGCAAATTCCCAAAACTCCGGAGTGAAGCAACCTTCAAGAGATGGAATATTCAGATCTCTAATGGAGTTTTTGTCACTTCCATCGGTTTGCTCAAGTTCATGAATGGCCAAGGTGAAAGCTGAGATGCTGTTGAAATTGTAAGACTCAGCGTTTGGTATGGAATCGATGTCGTTAACGGTCGATGCCATTAGAGAATCATGAATGACGACCACTCTTCTTGCATTGGAAGAGAGTGAGCGTAAGAGACGGGTGAGAGGGTGGCGAAGGTGGACTGTGGTGGTCCGAAACAAAGGGATGAGCTGGGCGGGGAACTTGGTGGCCGCCTTGGGGTCAGGCGGAGGAGAGGGGAAAGGAGGGATGTAGAAGTCATGGAAATGGAGGTTCGCAAGTTCGCTCGGGTCCCAACCGTGGATGCGGAGCTTGGCCTGGCGGTTGTGGATGGCAGTGCCGATATAGTGCACCGGGATGTGGCGGGCGGAGATGAGGCGGGAGAGGTGGAGGAGTTGGTTGAGATGGCCCTGCGCCGCCAAGGGTACCATGACAACCGCCACTTGACCGTCGGTAGTCATAGTTGTTTGCAAGCTTGGTTGTAAGGGTTTGAGATGTTATAAATAAGTGATGAGTGAAGGAGTAGGGTTATTTTTGTAATTTTATTTGGGGAATTTTTAGTTTAATTATGCACCATTGCATTTTTCATATACATCTAGATTTAATCGTTTATCTTAAAAATCTTATATTAAATTAAAACTTCATCAATAATTGGTGTCTATAGCTGTCTATGTGTACATAATATATATTTACAAAGTAATATCTAATGTGTCACGTTAAACACAACCATATTAAAAAAGATTCAATGACCTAAAACTTTGTGTAATTCAATTCAATAGTATTAATTCGGTGTATTTGGGTTCTCATTTTTCTTCTGAACATGTGTATTTGGCTTTTTGCCTTAGTCCAAAGTTCAATATTGTCCTGAACAAGGAAAAAAAAAAATTCAACAATGTCCATACAGTGGGTCAGAAAAGCATATTTACTTTTCAGTTCAACACGTGATTGGTTAGAAATTCAAATATCTCATATAGTAGGGGTAACGGGTGTGTTTTAACCAATTAAATCTATGTTTATGTTCAAGTCGACGAACTCGGGAAATTTTAAGCGATATTTCTCTCTTCATCATTTTTGAGGCAAGGGAAGCTAAAAATGGAAAAAATATTGAAATCCAGTACCCCTAGAAGGGGGCGACGGAGGCCGGAGACGAGGACGAGCTTTGAATGACGGATTTAAGAGAGAGAGTGGAGAGAGAAGAAAAATATATATAAAATTATTAAATTTTACCAACTCAACATTCACACGTGACCACCTGTAGATGATTTTGATCTCAGGACCTTCTAGAATCATTTCTGTCAGTGATTTAACTGTCGTATTTTTAAATTTAGAGACTAAATAGAAATTTAATCTCAAGTCGAGGACCAAAAGTGTATTTTACTTTGGATTAACTTATAAATATCTCCCATAAGAATGACTCTTTGATAATATCTGTTTCTTGTTTTTGCTTTCCAATTTTTGAGAAACATAAATTTTCCTAGCTTTTTGTTTTCCATTTCAAATGTTTAACAAACGTGTTTTGGAAATCAAGTTTCTTTATTTCTATTTTTAGTTTTTCCTTAACATAAATAAATACATTATTTTTTTCATTTTCAATTTATAAAATGCATAATAAATATAACATAAAAAATTGAATATTTAATTATAAAAAAATTAATTTTCACATAAAAGTTTACATTTTTTAATTTAAAATTTTAGAAAAATTTATGAAATAATTACTAAATATGTTTTTGTTTTTTCAATAAAAAAATAAAAAAATATTTATGAAACGTAATTATATATTTTTTGATTGAAAAGGAAGAAAGAAAAAAAAATAACAAGAAATAAAAAATATTATCAAAGAACTATAAAATATATAATGGCGCACAATGCGGGGATGTAATTGTCCAATCACGTACTCTATGATCTGAACAATTGTAAAATAAAATTGTTGTTTAATCCAATGAGGCTTCTAAATATTAGTGTACGATAATAAGGGTTGCGTTTATTCAATTTGCCATTACTCTAATATTTCCAAATTTGAAGAACATACCATGTTACTTTTGCACATGTAACTTTTTTCAAGTACAACATGGAGATATTTTTTAGTCGGAGATATGTTGTTTAACCAGTTGAATTATGCTTAGGTTTATTTGTCGCCTCCTTTTACTTTGAAAAAGTCGTAGATATTAATAGATTAGGTTAAATTATTAATTTTGAGATGAAACTCTATAAATATTAAGATGGTATCAAAGCCTAAAAGCTCAAATGAGCGTTTGGTAAAAAAAAAAGGCCTAGATTGGCTAGCCCAAATTATAGATATATGGACTACTTTTCTAGTTGTCAATAGGTTTTGAGATGGAACTCTATGAGTATTAAGATATGATCTAGCTGCCAAGATCAGTAAGACTAAAAGAGCTACCATCTTGATGGGGATAATGTAAGGATCCTATATGAAAAAGATCAAAAGACCTAACAATATTAAAGATACATGAGTTACTTTTTTCAATGCTGATTGATTTTAAGATAAAACCGGGTAGATCTCCATAAAGTACATTGGAAGGATGTAACAACAAAGGGAGTGAATCTAATAAAAAAAGTTTAGGATACCAAAGGAATTGTCATTGAAATATGCCTAGATACTATTAGACATTTTTAATTTGACAAGGGATTAAATTAAAAATATAAGATATTTCTGAGAGAATAGAGGTAGGAAAATGTGTATTTATCAAGAGAGTGGAAGATTAAACTCATAATTTGATTTTTCAACCAGGGGTTTCAACAACAACATTTTTACATCTTTTACACTTTATTCTCTTAAATTTGATATGAAAAAATATTGATTTTGGTTCATGACATATCATAACAATGACCATAAATCTCATGTGTTCATGCAGAAATTAGGTTCTTCGAGATCCGCCAAATTCACACCAATTATTTATAATAAAATACGAATGGTCGTCAACCTACAAAACTTATAGCACTAAATACCGGTGTGGTGAGAGTCACACAGGCTCCGATGCTTAAGTTAGTATTGGAAATAGTCAACTAGGGTTTTTTCAGCGTACCTTTAGGGTTCAGCTTATTCTTCTAGCTATAGTGGTTGAATCTTGATGCCCTTAGGAAACATACCATTCTGGGGCTGTGGCATCTTGTTGTGGGCTGGATGTTAAACCAAGGGGTAGTGACCTGCAATAGAATTTTCCCAAGGTGGAGCAAGTTCAGGCCCAACTTCGAAAGGCTGTTAGAAGAGCTTCATTGAAGTTCTTGGTTGGTGGCCACGATTTGAATCGATCGAATCCTGGTTGATCGAGATCTTATCGGTCCAGACTGGGCGGGGCCCTAAACCTGGTCATGCACTGGATCTTGGCATGCTTTGAACCTTCCCATGCCTTGGATTTAGTCAGATCGGTCATGCACTGGATTTGGTCATGTGATGGATTTAGTCACGCCTTGGATCTCGTCATCCCCTGGATCTGATCATGTCTTGGGCCATAGACCTGTAGTTTGTCTGTCGGGTCTAACTTTGTATTCCAATAACAGTAGCCCACACTCTCAAAATATAAGATAAGAAGCATTGATAAAATGCTAGGCTTTTATATTGAAAGTACTTGTTATTTGGTTTTTGAAGATTTTGTTGTTCATGGGCTGACCATTTTTATGGAACAACCCCATATCCATTTGTCGTAATTGGCTTTTAATCAAGTCTCTTAGGCTCTACTATATGGTTATATTTAGCCATTAGCCTTTTGTTGGCTATGGGCTCTAACTTAGCTCGGCTGGTTTGCTTGTCTTCAACACCCTTGTGTCTCTGAATCTATTTTGGCTTTTTGCAAATGGTTTATAACTTGGATTTCGTTGATTGGCTTGACTCATTCGCCCGCTTTCAATTTTAACCTTGTTGGGCTCGTTCGCTTGCCTTTTACAGTACCTTTGAGTTTCTGATCATTTAGGCTTAATTTGCCATTGATCTTCCTCGATTTCACTGACTGTCTTTTAGTTTATTGGCCTGCTTTAGGTTCGTCGCTTTTCAAGTTTCTTGATCAGCATTCGCCGTTGATTAACTTATCTAGTTCTCCACTTGAGTAGTGTATATTTTATATAAAAACTACCATTGCTCAAGTACTTATAAAAAAAAAAAGATGATTCAATTACTAAATGTTGAAACCTAACCTACAAAACTAAAAAAAGTTGCAAAAGTGAAATGATGTGTATACGAAAAGAAAAAAAAATAGAATACTTAACTAGTGGTAAGATGCTCAACATTTCCATAAATGGGATAGGACTTTGTCGTGTTAGTTTTCTAACGCATAGGTGCCTGGTGGGATTACTTTGGCAAACCTTATATGGGCCTTCTCATGTAGGTCCTAGTGCTCCACTAGTCTAATCTTTAGATTGTGGCCCACAACCCTTTAAGTCCTTATAGCCGAGTTTTCAAAATTCTTTTAATGATTTTATTAATCGCTCCAACTTGTATGTCAGCTTGTGGGTGTGCTGGCAAAGAAAAAAGATGTTTCATGTCAAGTTCTTTAGAGAAGATTTGAAACGCAGTATTGTCAAATTTTCTCCTGTTGTTGCTAATAACCGTATATACACTTAAAAACGACAAACTATATTTCTACAAATGAAGTCTGTTATCTTATTTTTAGTGATTGTAGCTAAGGCCTCGACCTCAGCCCAATTAGTATAGTAATCTATAGCTACCACTGCAATTTTTGTCTGGCCTTTTCCTTGTGGAATGGGGTCAATGAGGTCTACGCCTCACTGAGCGAAAGGCCAAGGACTCATTATGTTCATCAATGGCTCAAGCGACTGCCTCGGTATTGCTACAAATCGCTGACATCTGTCGCATTTCTTAATAATTTACGCAGCGTCTTTCAACATGGTTGGCCAATAGTACCATTGGCAAATAATTTGGTGACTTAAGGACTATGCTTCAAATTGATTACTACACACTTGTTTGTGTATTTCTCTAATGACATAGTTAGCCTCATCTGGGTGAGGAACTTCAAGAGAGGTAGGGAATAACTTCTTTTGTATAGGTTTCCATCCCTAAGTATGTACCAGGCCGCTCGTCGTTGGAGTTGTTGAGCTTCTATCTTTCATGATGGTAGAATCTCGTCTTTCAGGTATTTGACCAATGTATCTATCCAATTCTACTCGAGTTGTTTTGGTTCGTTGATCTCCATCACATCCCGTACTTGTATGATCGGCTCAGGAAGAATCTCAACTGGAACAGTCCTCTTTAAGTCTGTTTCGTAGGCTGTAGCAAGTCGAACCAAGATATCCAGGTTAACATTTTGAGAATCGGGGATTTGTTTGATTTCACACTTTGAAAATACGACGAGTTGATCTTTTACTTTGGCCAGGTAGTCTATCATTTGTGGCTCTTTAGCCTGAAATTATTCTTTCACTTGGTTCACAATCAATTGTGAATCACCGAGAATAAGGAGATTTGTGACACCAATATATCTAGTCATTCTCAATCCTACCAGTAGAGCTTCATATTCGTCCTTGTTGTTTGAAGCATGAAAGTTGAACCAAAGTGCATACTCAAATTGCTCTCCATCGGGTGAGATGAGTAAGAGACTTGCTCCATAGCCTCTCATGTTTGAGGATCCATCCACATCAAGTGTCCCGAGTGGCTCATCTTCATGATATGGAATAAGTTGAGAGTCGATGTTGTAGATTTGGTGTTTTATGCCTTTCAGCATTGGTGACAGTTTTACTATAAAATCTGCCACAACCTGACATTTCATTGTCATTCTTGATTTGTAGTAAATGTCATACTAGAAAGGGAGCTATTTAATTTCGATTAAAGAAATATAGTAGGGTTCAATGAGTTATCTAGTGGTATATACTTAATCGAGATACATGTAAACTAGTTCAAATACTCATCTCGTTCTAATCGGAGTTTGAAAAGAATATTAGGACATGGGAAATTTGGACGTCGGCTAAACCCCACCCCATGGGATTTGATTTGACAAATGACAACTTGATTTATTTCCATTTCCAGCATCAATGGAACTTTTTTAGGGCAATGGGGCCATAAACGGCTCTTTAGTCCCACATCTGTCCTCTATTCCTAGCCCCCATTTTGCTTTAAATTTGTTTCCACATTTCTCTATTCACAAATCTTGGCTTGTGTGAAACATATAGACCCTACCAACTAGCATAATTTTGACTTTTATATATTTAATTAAATTATAAGTTTAATTTGATAGTCGTGTCTATTTAGTCAACCTTCAATTATATATTTTGAAGAACTTTCGATTATTGTTATGATAGATAAGCGTTTGTTGTTAACAACTGTTACTTAATTTACATCCTCGCAACTTGGATGAATAGGCCAAAATATTTTAATTTAAAATGTTATTCGTCCACCCGTCACGTCTTATGATGTTTTTTAATTTGTCCCGTTCTAATTACTTTATATCTAGTTAACTTTTTTGTGTCATCACATTGCCACATTATTACTTTTTTAATCCAATCGACGTATTATGTCAATATTGAAGTAGAAATGTTATCTTTAAGAACTTTATTAAAATAAAAACAAAATTTAAGGATTTTAACTGGATAAAAGACCTCTTTTATTATTTAACATTAAACATTGTCATGGCTTGTCCCATAAAAAAAGTGTCATGGCTTGCATCACCTCAATTTGATGGGAACAAAGAAAGTTTAAATAATATTAAGGAGAGCATCATTAGTTATGAAATAAAGAGATAAGATCCTTTGAATCAAGATTGTTCTAAAGACCAGCTTGAATTATTTTAGTCTAGTTGGAGCTTGATTTGAACCCTCCCAAGAAATTATTCAATCAATTTACCTATGTTATGAGTTAAATCATCACTCAAACTATTATTCGTTTTAACGTGTCAATTCACGTCGAGATAAGATTAAATGATTCCGATGAGATGATTGGAACGGTAGAATGAGCGTATAAATAGTTATTGCCAACTTAATACAGTTTTAAGATATATATTCTTAATTAAAAGGACGGAGATTCGAAACTCCACCCGTTACTGAACTTGACAAGAAAAAGAGGAATATAAATAACTAGTAATTAAAATTTCAATATTGAGAAATTTTGCATGGAATATAAATCAATGTGTCAAATTTTGGTTTTCTTTTTAAATTTAAAAATGTATAGTGGAGATAGATAGAAGCTTTAACCTTTGCTCGAAAATGTGTCAAATTTTAGTTATTTTTTTAATTATCTAAAATGTTTTCGATGTTTTTACCTTCTAAAGGTTTTAATTTATTTCAAATTATAATCAAATTTGATTAAGTTTCAATTTGGTTGGACCATAAATATATATTCAATTCAATTTGAATGACTGGATTTAGGTCAGGGTGTAGTCCATTAATTTTTTATTCTTTAAATTTTTTTCCATCCTGATTAAGATAATGCAGAGTGAAAAGAAAAATTACAAAAAGCAGCATTATATTTTAGAAAAATAGAGTTTCTGCGATAATAGTAGATTTCGCCTAAATAAAAATAAATTTATCCCATGATATATATTTTGCAAAAATGGAAAAATGTATAGAACACCTTGTATATCAATGACATAAAAGTACGTTAGTAATATATTTTATATTTTATTTTAGGTATATCAACGATATTTTTATCAATGATATTGAAATGAAATATCAATCATATACGAGAGAAAAATTGTCATATAAACCAATTATTTTCCAAGTGATAAATTTGCAAATATGACAATTGGTTCTATCAGCTGTTACAATTTTTATTAAAATTTATAATTAAAGATAAAATTAATATTAATTTGAAAGATGTGGGACCAAAATAAAATTTAAACCCTAAGAGAACCATAAAATTATCATCAATAAAACATTTCTCTCAACAAAGATATAAAACCAACCAAAGTAGATATATTTGAGTTTGTTTGGTCAAGATTTTGACCAAGTCTACATTACGGCAATGGCTGATTCGGTGGACAAGTTGATGTGCTGACAAGTAGGAGACCAGGAAAAAAGAGTAAGTACTCTGATACTCAAGTCAGTAACTAGTCGATCTATACTCCAGAGAGAATACAGTTTTGCGTACCTGAAAATGAGGTGGGAGGTCTCTATTTATAGATGGGAGCTTCCGACAGGGCATTCAACAAGCCTTCAACAGCTCTTCGACAACCCGAGAATCATAGTGTATTGTCGTGTAGAGTGTGTCGAATATCATTTCTTGAAGGAGTATCCTGTGATTGGCACGGCTGTTAACTAAGGCCTTCGGTATGGATATTATGACATCGGCTCAGCTTAGATCTCAAGTGGCCGAAGTTGGAGACATAGGTCGGCTCGTCCAATATATGACTTCTCAACTGGTCTTTTGAATTGGCTCAAACATTTTGGAGGGTTCCAAGGTGCAATCACTTAAATGTATCTACCTTCATGCTGGTTCAATATTGTTGAGATTATGGAGCCAAATCGACGTCAAAACGAGTCGGGACGAGGTAGGAATGAAAGAGGATCGAAGAAGAGCTGCTGCAAGCCACATTGGTCGATGAGGCAGCGCTGCACAATGCTACGACACTAAGGATAGTTTCGCGGCGTTGTCGTGACTAGAGGCGCTAGAGACAGTGCCGTGGCACTGTAGTGACGATATAAAAGTAGTTTTTTCTGCATTTTAGGTTAATTAAGTGTGCTGTTGCACATTTAAGGGGCAATTAAAACGTGTAGGTGCATCGTCGGCAACCAGTTCTTGTAGGTATTTGGTGAGGTTTTTCATTCTTGTAATCCTATGATTCTATTATCGTAGTTCCTAGAAGCTAGTAGGCTTTTATTGAGGCCTCTAGATTTAAGAGAGTTGTATTGTCCATTGTATTTATCTCAAAATCATAGTAGAATTTTTTGTAGCGGAAGACTGGATGTAGCCCCATAATTGGGTGAACCAGTATAAATTGCTTCTATCGTTTTTGTGTCTTCCCTATTATTCTCTTATTACTGTGGTTGGCTTAGTTTTCATTGATGAACAGTGCAAGGGGAAAAAGTCGATTGGGAAGTAATTTTCTCAACAAGTGGTATTAGAACTGTAGGTTTAGCATCATGGGATCCATTGGAAACACCAACTTCTGGGGAGTTATGAGATTTAACGGGAAAAATTTCGGGTTTTGGAAGATGCAAGTGAAGGATCTTCTTACGTATAAGAAGATGCAAAAAACTCTGAAGGCTGGGATGATAGATAAGGAATGGGCAGAGATGCATGAATAGGTCGTAGCAATCATCAGGTTGTGCTTGTCAATGAATGTGGCAAGTCTCATGGCGAGTCAGACAACGACAATAAGACTGATGAAAATCCATCTGCCAACAGCAAGGTGTATCTCATTACGAGATACTTCAACATTCATATGGAGGAAACACATTGTTGAACTCCCATATTAACGAGGTGACTAAACTAATGAATCAGTTGGAGTAAATGGAAATCACGTTTTCAGAGGAAGTGAAGGCTATAAAGCTGCTGTACTTTTTGCCTGGAGCTGGGAAACGATGAAGACAACTGTATCGAATTCGTTGAGGAAAATTTTCAGAAATTTGTGATGCTGCAATTGCTGAGGAGATTCGTAAGAAAAGAAGTGGAAGAATTCTACATCCACTTCTAGTGGGGAGAATTCTATGGAATCAGCTTTGGAAGTTGAGAGCAAAGGCAAAGGAAAGATGAATTATGGGAAACGACAGAGACATGGCTAGAGGAGTGAGAGTCAAGAGATTGAATGTTTTTATTACCATAAGAACTACCACTTCAAGAAACATTGCAGGAAGCTCATGGAGGATCAAGAAATTGAAAGGGATGTGATTCCCGGAGCGGAAGCAGTAGAACGCGTTCTTGAATCTTTTTTGAAATTTAAAACACAGAAAAATATAAAATAGGGAAAGATGTTGGATTTTACCTTTAAAGACTCGTGTAATCCCAATGAGATAGCACTACTTGATCTTCCTGCTATGTCTCTCGGTCGAGAACCTGGATTGTAGGATCCAATTGTAAGGGATTAAAAGAGTAAGAGAGTTGAGAGATTTTTTAGCCTTTTGCTTCCATCCCAAGACCATCAGGATATCTTCTTCTTTTTTAATTAATAATAAACAAATTAATTAAATCAATTAACAATTAATTAATTAAATTATTAATTATTAATCTAATTAATAATTAATTAATTTATATCAAATATATCCAAATATTAATTGATTAATCAAATTCTCTCAAAATCTTGATCCTCGTTTTACCCGTTGTGAGCTAGAAGGGGAACTAATGGACTTACAGATCAGAAGCTCCAACGATACGAGATTAATCAGTCAAACTCATTAACCGAGTTAATCAACATTCGTTAATTGTGGGTCACTCCACTCAACCCGCAGCTGCATTCTTCTCAGTGCATAATATTTTCGTGTCCACGGATGTACGACCATAAATGGCAAGTCAATCCTTCACGAGTGCTCGTAACTCTAGCTGGGTCAAATTATCGTTTTACCCTTGAGTTACATCTTCCTCTATAAATACCACTGCTCCTCTAATGAACAACTCGGTTATGGTCCGAATAATAACCAGAAGTCCCTCTCGAACTAGTGAGAGGGTGGTGCCCCTTGTTCAAGTCCTGGAGTCAACATGTAAGGGAACACTATCTACTTCCCTAAAGTCGGGAAAATGTGAATTCCATCTTGCGTAATTATGTTCCTAGCTCCCCACTCGGTTTCGTCCCCAAAATGATAGGATTATTGAGTCAGCAACTCGAGCCACTCTCACCCATATAAATCAAATGACGATCCCTTATAAGTGTTTCCTCCATATGAATGTTGAAGTATCTTCAGACAAGAGTTAGTTCACATCTTTCATTGTAGGGAATCATTGCGCGGTGAGGATGGGAAATGGTAGACTCTCCAAGATTAGAGGGATCGAGGATGTTCATGTGAGGATTGACAGTGGGACCGAGTTAGTACTGCATGATGTGAGGTATGTATCCAGTTTCAAAATGAATTTGATATCAGTAGGAAGCTAAATGATGAAACTTGCAGATGTGAGTTTGCAGAGAATAGGTGGAAACTCATGAGGGGATCCGAGGTAGTCGTTGTTGGCCACAGAGAAGCTTCAGTGTATGTGTCAAGGTTTGGTGTTGCCAAATGATCAGAGAGACGGATTATGCACAGAGTTGCAAATGGTTTAGGGGCAGACATGATTCAACTAGCAACATTGATAGTCAGGACAGATAAGGAGAATCTGCCATAAGTTTAGGTTCAACAGCTGTGAAGTAAAGGAAAGAAAAAGAAGAATAGCTCAACGAGATGTTTAGTAAGCTGTCAGATTTTATCCTCAATTGTCAGACGGATTAGTGAGCTGATGAAGTCATGTACGTAAAAGAGTGCATCAAGGAGATTGTTGTTTTGTCTCAAAGTAGGAGATTGTTGGGATTATAGAGCCAAACCGACGTTGGAACAAGTTGGGACAAGGCAAGAATGAAAAACGATCGAAGAAGAGCTGTTGCAAGCTACATTGGCTGAAGAGGCAGCACCGCGGCATTACTGTAGAGCACTGCAACACTGCACAATGCTAGGATGCTAAGGACAGTGTCCAGGCATTTGGGACAGTGCCATGGCGCTGTAGTGAGATATAAAAGCATTTTTTTTTTTGCATTTTAGGTTAATTAAGTGTGTTGTTGCACATTTGAGGGGTAGCCTGAACGTGTAGGTGCATGTTTTCAATGGGTGGTGAGGCAGTGTGTTGGCAAAGAGGCAAAGACGAGATCTCGGAGTTGTAAAATGCATCGTCAACAACCAGTTCTCATGGATATTTTGTGAGGTTTTTCATTCATGTAACCTTAGGATTCTATTGTTGTAGTTCCTAGAAACTAGCAGGCTTTTGTTGAGGCCTCTAGATTTGAAAGAGTTATATTGCACATTGTATTTATCCCAAAATCATAGTAGAACCCGTTGTCACGGAAGACTAGACATAGCCTGTAGTTGGATGAACCAATGTAAATTGCTTGTATTGTCTCTGTGTTTTTCCTATTATTCTCGTATTACTGTGGCTGGCTTTGTTTTCATTGACGAACTGTGGAAGAGGAAAAGTCTCTTGGTAAGTAACTTTCCCAACAAATATTATTGCCCTATCAAATGTGACACGTGGTTAGTGAAAAATCGCCTCCAATAGAGTTGATTCATGGTTAAGACATATACTGATTGTAGAGGTATTTATAGGTTGGATTGATTTGAAATACTTTTAGGAGTCAACCCAAATAACCCTTATTAAATAATTAACCCAACCCAATCCAACCATAAACTATTTGGATTTTTTGGATTGGGTGGATATGAGTTGAGTCACTCAATTCCAAATATTGTGTACCCAAAAAAAAAAAAAATAAATACTAAAATCTTAAAATTCTTATGTACATATTTTCTAACATTAAATCAGAATTCAAATTTCGTAACTCAATATTTATTATTATGGTTAAAATTTACATTAAAAAATTTAAAAGTGGTCAGAGAATAAATAATGCATAGAGAATGATCGAATGAAATAAAACTAAAATAAATACATCCATATATAATTTTATGGTAATAAAAGAAATGGTTCTAAAATTAATTTAAAGTTTTGGTTAGTTGGATTCAAACTAAATTTATAAACGGTGAACCTATGAAATAATCAAATTCATAAAAATTTTCATACATTCGAAACCAATTCAAGTTTATCATCCCATCTAAGTATGGATTGGATTGAATTGAATTTTTTTTAATTATTGGACTTTTTAATATTCCTACATGGTATTGGATTCTTGATATATTAATTATTGTTGATTTAGTAATTATGAAAATCTTGGAATTTATCCAAGCATCAATCATCACTTTTGTTTTTGTTATTAAAAAAAATAAAATCAATCACTTTTGGCCTTTTTTTAGAGAACTTCTTGATTATTCACATTAAATTTATTTGATTGAGACTCTTGTACTTTGAATTTGGCTGAGTTTATAAAGATATTGATGAGTAACTTCATATATATATTGATAAGCTAAACAAAAAGATAAGCATGCATGTATATGCCTTTATTATATTGCTTGATAGATTCAATGAGGATTCAATAAATTTGGTTAAAAACATCACAAAAGTTGGTTAGATATGTAACATGCATATGTTTCCATCCATATCCTTGAGCAAGATTTTTGCTTTGAATGGTGAGAAATGGAACAAAATATCAAATCAAACTTGGCTGAAAACTTTGCATTTGATTTTCAAAAAGGTTGAGGAATTCAAAAGGAATCTGTTTACGGCTATAAAATATTTGGCCTGAATAGGAAAAGATTTGGTTTTTGCCTCACATTGAAAACTATTGCTGAAGTTAAGTCGACCGCGATTCTTTCTTATTTTAGTGTGAACGCTGTGACGGAAAGAGACAAGTTGGGTGCAAGTGTTTCTCAAGCAAAAAAATTGTAGAATGGATCCAATACAATTTCTTTTGATTAATTTCAATTGTTACATTACAAAAACATATATGTAGACTTGACACCGGAGAAAATTGAGAAGGAAGTTGTTACCGGTATAACTATACAGAGGATATTGCAAATTTAATGGGCCACATTTGGGAAGATTCTCCCCAACCGTGATGAGAGATTAAGATGGAGAAATCAACAATATTTGGTGAGGTTTGACAAATTCTCTTACCATATATATACACACGGGTGATCTTCAGCATCAATCAAGGAAAAATGACTTTATCTCATAGACAAAATCGAGGATTTTGTCTTTGCTATTCTGCTGTTTGGATGATTGCTGATGTGGTACTGGCAATGCATTGATGTTGTTGATGTGGTGCTTGTATCATTTGTGGTTGATGTTTTGTTTTACAAACGCTTCGAATTTGCTTTCGTGGTTGTTAATAGAGTTGAAGTTACCAAATTCTGAGGAATCGGTATCAGTTTATGTCTAGTTAATTACTCCACATAGAGTTCCTCTAACTATATTCTCTTTTTTTATTTTTCCGGAGTCGACGGTCCTTTGACCTTTTTGTCAAAAACGCACGGTCTCATATCCGTACATACGCAAGGGGTCATTGTTTGGTGGAGTTGCATTTCTTGAGGCTTGAAAACCCAAGACCTCAAGGACATTTCTTAAAAATCCCAAATCACCCAAACTTGAGGACCCTCACTATATTCTCTAAACAAACTAGAGCGGTATGAATTGTTATGAACCCAACTAACGTACTATTTTAAATGGAAGAACAACTCAACCCTTAGAACATATTATAATCTTGAGTGGCGAAGAGCTTACATCGAAATGCCAAACCATTCATGGAAGAAGTCAAGAAATATGCCGCTAGTGCATGCATTGTATATATGTCGGTTAACATTATTCAAGTGACTTTGACAAGGTTAGGACTATGAGTTTGATACCAAACAACTATAGACAAATGAATTTCGATGAGAAAATGTTACTCATGATAGAGCAGTCGTAATACTACAAGACTTACTAATTACCACGAACATTTTATATTATTAGAAAGATGGGTGACCCAATAAAGATTTATATCATATAAGACTCCTCTCATAGTCAAATATGATATTAGAGTCTAAAAGCTCAAGTAAGTATCATCCGATCCAAAAATGAGATTTGGTTAAGATTAGTGAATCTAAAAGAGTCACCATTTGAGTAGTGGAGATTCGAACCCAAGGCCTTTCGATCGAGAATATATATCCTACTCAGTAAATATATGTTCGCGTTAGCGCCTTAGCGTATTTTATTATAGTTGATTTTGAAGAAAGTTTCTAATTTTGTTTTGATCAAAACAAGACAAAAACCATGTCCACACATCGAAACAAACGGAGGACAATGAAAAAGGAAGCATAAAGTGAAACAATTACAAAAGGCTTTGTTTTTGGAAGCTTAGGTCTGCCGACTCATAAATAGAAGAGCTCAAATTATTAAATCAATCACATCATTTTTCACCCATCTTGATGTGTTATGTGAGCAATTTTAAAGAGTGGGCAACATTTTATTTCGGCTGAATTGATGTAATTTTTTAAAATTTTTTTATTTCTACTTTTTGGACTAAATATATTTTTTTCAATCCTAGGGGATAAATATTAAAATTAATTGATAATAAACTTATATAATACTAAAATCAACCGATGATAAACTTGTAAAATGAGAAATTTGATTTCTACTGACGAAATAAATCTTTTGGCAAAAGAGTAAGCGTCGACATTGCCTATCTCGACGAAAAAAATGTTGGCAGATGTGTCGCCATAACCACATCGAGAGAAGTAGTTGTTGACCCAATTGAACTTCTTCGAGATTTATTTTCCTGACAAAAATTAAAATTCTTGTAGTGTTACGTGACATGATCATACATAGTAAATTAAGAGAAAAAAATATCACGGAAAATAAGAGAGCTCAAATTTTATACTAGTTGTTTCTTAGAAATTTTGTGGATGGTGTTTAGAAAATTTTCTTTCTTAAATGATATTCTTCCTCTAAATTTTCACCAATTCATCGAGTATTAGGTAATATAAGCTTATCATCATATAATTTTAACATTTATCAATAGTGAGAGACGAAGTTGGAAAATGTTAAAATATAAGATATTAAATTGAAATTTTTTAAATAAAATTGAAACATATTTAGCCTTTTTTTATTCTTTTTTATATAATCATGATGAAATAGGAATTAAACCTTCAATTTTAGAGAAAGTAACAGTGTCTTATTAATTAAAATATGCTTGAATTGACTTTTTTTCATACTCTGAGTTTAAATAAAATTTGTAATAGAAATTAAAAAATATAAGCAATAATAAAAATTATTACTTTTTTTCTTTTCACATTTTTTCATGGTCATTTCCAACACCATTTAGATCGACTGTGTTAACTAGTTCATACAAAAATATTTGAGATGATTAATCTCTGAGTTTCAATAATTTGTAATTTATCTACTTACAATCTATTTACTAGTAGATAAACTTATTTAAAAAAAATCAAAGATAAAACAATTATAAGATGTTCCTTAACAACATCAAAAAATTATTTAAAAAAAAAAAAAGAAAACTTTATATCATAATGATTTTACTTTTGGTCTCGGACTTTTGAAAATTAAATTTTTTTACAATAAATTTCGTTAGTTAGTTTTTTTTTTTTTCAAAAGCAGAATTGATATCTTAGTGTCAAATTTTAAGTTCAAAAAGTACATATTTAGAAATATTTTTACTTAATTAATAAAAGTTTGCAAGGATTTTTTAAACCTTTTCAAAAAGTAATTATTAAAACAAATAAAACCAAATAAATAATTTTTAAAAATATAAAATGAAGTCCATAATTAATATCAAGAATCAGGTCAAAGTAATTTTTTTTTTTTTTGATACAACATGTGGGATGGGGGATCGAACTCACAATCTCGTGGTTGGAGATATATGTCAATTACCGCTAAGCTCTATATCTATACTATATATAAAAAAGGCGAAACTTTAAAATGTGAAAGTGGTGCATATAAAACAAAGAAATTATTAAGTTTGGTATTTGTTTCTTGGCTTTTATTATTATTATTATTATTTTTGATAAAATGAACTATAAGTTATTAATTATATCTTTTAAGAAAATGTCCATGAAAAAAACTAAATATGTCATGCATTATAAACATTATCAAAATATAGATGTCCAATCTTAAGTGTTAAAAAGAAAAAAAAAAAATCTTAATAGCCCTAATCTATTTTTCCATTTGCTTATTGTCTCCAAGTGTCAAATTGACTCATGTCCAAGTACTTAATTCCTAATGTCTAGTGTGTCTATTTTCTATCAATTATTAGTATCAAATTGTAACACCTAATGGTTGTACAAATTGCCTATAAATAGTGGCAATTCATCGTTCATTTGAGATGAAAAAATGCTGGTGGAAAAATCTATGTTGAAATTATAAGAGAAATTTGTATTTCCAAATTTTTATTTTAGTTTTATATTTTTATTTTTCTATTTCATCCAATCTCGTATTCTCCCGTTGTTTATGTACTCGTGGTACCTCATTTTGTTCCATATTTTACAAGACGTTATCAGCACGAGCCTTTATAATTTTTCCAGCTAAAGATAGGTTCTAAAGTGTTACCATAACAAATCTCACCAAATTATAGTTTATTGTCCTTGACATCAATGACAATAATTATTTGTCATAGGTACTTTATGCTAAGATTCATCTCGATGTCATGAACCTGGGAGAAACCATCAAAGAAGAAAATACAACGACAAGTCAAGATAATGCAAAAAACATGACTTTCTTTCGTCACCATCTCCATTAGGGATTGAAGATGAAATATCTGACAATAAAAAATTCTCGTGTTTTATGGCAAAATTTGAAAAAGAGATATGATCATCAGAAAACAGTTATCCTTCCTCAAGTTCAATACGAATGGATGCAATTGAGGCTCCAAGATTAATTAAAGTTATGAGAAGACAAAGTTACTGATGAAGATATGCTAGATAAGACATTTTCTACCTTTCATGTCTTGAATATACTCTTGCAACAACAATATCGAGAAAAACGTTTTAAGAAATATTATGAACTCATATCATGTATTCTTGTTGTTGAGCAAAATAATGAGCTGTTGATGAAAAACCATGAATCTCGACTAACGGGAGCAACATCATTCCCTAAAATAAATGTTATGAATTTTAATAATCGTGGTCGAGATCAAGGTCGTGTTTGAAGGCGTGACTACGGTAGAGGAAGAAATAATTATTATTTACGTGGTGGTCGTTATATCATCCACATTTCAAAAGAACCACACAAAATGATGATCTACCGGAGAATAAATTGGCACAATGGATGGAGTAGTCAGTTCCTTTGATTTGGAAAACATTCAGAATTAATGTTTTTTTTAACATGTATCTTTCATTTTTTTTTAGCTAAGATTGGCCTTTTTGTATTTCAAGTTTTTTTTACTCTTCTTCTTATTGTAATTATTTTGTTTAATGAAGAAGCATAGACAGTTTTCGTATATTGGATGACTCGAAAATGAGCAATGAAGATATATGTCTGGCAGATAGTGTAACACGCACAAAATACTTAAAATAATGACAATGCATTTGTCTCTAGTCGAAATCAAAGAGAAATCTACTGAGTTTTAAATATATACATCACAATGGTCATCATATTGCGACTAATAACAATAATAATATAGAATATCTCTATATTATATCTATTGTCTCACATAGCAAACGTATACTGGAAAAGTTATCTGCTTTATATTGTAGATTATATTATACTCATATACGAATAATTGAAACATATGCAACAATGAACCTGAAGTTCATGAATCTAGATATATTTACTATTGGACATGATCGATTGGGTCATCTAGGGTCTATAATGATGAGAAGAATTATTGAGAAATTACATAGACAACCATTGAAAAACCAGAAAAATTCTTCAATCTAATGAATTTTCATGTGATGTTTGCTCTCAAGGCAAATTAATCATTAGACTATCACCAACTAAAGTGAGAACAGAATCACCTGCATTTTTAAAACGAATTCATGGTGATATATGTGGACCTATTAATCCACCAAGTGAGTCTTTTAGAGATTTTCTGGTGTTAATAGATGCATTGAGTAGATTGTCACATATTTGCTTATTATCAAATCGAAATATTGCATTTACAAGATTAATTGTTCAGATAATTAAGTTACGATCACAATTTTATGATTATACAATAATTAAGAGCATTCTTCTTGATAATGCTGGTGAATTTATATCACAATCATTTAATAATTATTGTATTGCAATTGGGATAGGTGTTGAATCCCCTGTACCTCATGTTCATACACAAAATGGTTTAGTCGAATCATTTATAAAAAGATTGTAGTGAAGGGATCATATCCCGCAGCGGAAGCGCGCGAACGCATGTGCTTCGATCTTGTTTTAGAATTACAACAAGAAAATACATAAGCATGAGTAAAAGGGAAGGTAGTAATACATACCTTCGAAGACACCTCTTCAACGTAGACACCAACACCACCATAAAGTCTTCTTCGCTATCCTCTGGATATTAAGAACTTGGTTTGTGGGAACCGTCTTTTAATTTAAAGGTAAGTTGAGAAATCGAGAGAGATTTTCTAGTTAGAGTTTCGGAAACTCTATCAACCGATGTTCGGGTTACCGAAAAAATTGGAGAATCTCCCTTTTATAGGGAATGAGGAGTGAGGAGGAAGTCACCACTTACCCACTCAGTTCCCCATTTCCAACCATTAAAGGTGGGAACGGAAAAACCTCCCACTTTTCCACCATCCCTTTCTTTTTTTTTTCTTTTTTTTAATTAAAACAATTTTAATTAAAATAATATTTAATTAAACCTAATTTAATTAATTACAAAAAAAAATATTAATTAAATTACATTAAATCTAATTTCATTTAACCAAATTAATATATCACATTAATTTAATTAAATTAAACTTAAATTAATCAACTATAATAGAATCAAATTTTAATATTTATCTCTCTCATAATTTTAAATCCAATTCAAAATTAACTTTGTATTATAATGTATCAACATACATACATTATATTAATGGCATCTCATACAATTAACCTTAATTCCATTTAACTAATTTGAACAATTTAAATTCTTTTCAAAATTAAATGTTCTTAATTTTCCTTTACAAGCTAGCAAGGAGACCTAATGGACCTACAGATCGGAAGCTTCAACGATACAAGATTAATTGATTAAACTCATCAACCATATTAATCAACATTTATTAACTGTCGGTCACTCCACTAAAGACCCACAGTTGCACTTTTCTCACTGTAGAATATTTTGCGTCCATGGTAAGTCGATCCTTCACGAGTGTTCGTAATCACAGCTAGGTCAAATTACCGTTTTACCCGTGTGTTACATCTTGTACCTTAATTACTGTTGATCCTCTAATGAACAGTCCGGTTATGGTCCAATCAATAATCGGAAGTCCCTCTCGAGCCAGTGAGAGGGTTGGGCATCTTGTTCAAGTCCCAGAATTAACACTTAAGAGAACACTCATCTACTTACCCTGAAGTCGGGAAGAAGTGAATTTCATCTTGTGTAGTTATTTTCCCAACTCCCCACTTGGTCTCGTCCCCAAAATGGTAGGAATATTGCGTCGGCGACTCGGATCACTCTCACCCATACAAACTAAAGGATGAGCCCTAACAGGCAGGAGTCCATAACTCACTCAGGATTGAGATCGAGTTACCCGGTCATCCTATTGAAATATTAATCTATTAGCTAATGATGTTACAACTAAAGATTAATTATTACGTGTTCCGGTCTTATACAAACTCATTGTATAGAATACCCCCACTCGCATGTCTCCACACGAACGGCCTAGATCAAGTCATTTGTAACTATGATAATGTAACTAACCTTATCCATATACTATATACCCTTTCGGTTACTACTGGAACATTATCCACCTGTATATCGAATATATACTGTATATATATACACTGTATATCAAATATATATGTTGTATATTAAATATATATTGTATATCTGTTATATACTGTTCCAGTTACATGAAATAACCTCGAATGTTAGTTTACTGGATTTGGGTTAATGCAATTCTAAGAGAAACATCAATAACAACTTTATTGAATGAATATTTGTTTTATGTTTATAAATGATAAGCCTTGATTAAAGGCTAAAAATGGTAGATTTGTATGCTTAGTTGACGGTTATTTGGAATGAAAAATGTATGTTCATGCATATAATTTAGGGAAAATGTGCATAATTTGTGATTAGGGGCTTTGGAATTTAGTTATAGGTAAATGAAGGCTAATTTGTGTAATATGCTTATTTTGTAAGGAAAAGTGAAGATTGATGATCACAATGCATCAGGAACATCGCATGCCCAGAATTTCCAGCTTACTAGAGGAATGCACCACCGAAATTGCTTTGAAAGTTCCAACTTCACAATGCTTTAGCCACATTGGATGCCTAGATTGTCAAAACGGGAATAACAACTTTTGACCAAGTAATTGGTCCAAGATTTGCTAGTAGTTCCTAAAATCTCTACAACCTCATTTGGTTCCAACCTCTCATGCATTTCTCAACATCTTGTTACCTATAAAAGAAGCTCCCAAGCATCACTTCAGGACATCTCTTTTTTTTTCCATGCTTTTGTTTTCCTTTCTACTTTAGTTTTGTAGTTTTTATTTAAGTTTTGTTTTCAATTATTTTTCTACAATTCCTCTTGTTTATTTTATTGCAATTCAATTTGTTCCATTTTTTACTTTCTTTCCAATTCTAATTAAAATGCTTTCTTTTGTTATCTTCTCTTGTGTTTTAATTTCTTTTAATTCCATGAGTAGGTAAATTGTTTCTTCAACCCTCCTACAAGTTTAGTTCATCTATTTAAATTATATCTATCAGTGAGCATGGCGTATTATGCTCTCTTTTGCTTATCTTGATTGATCTAATTTATCCAGTTGATTTTCTTGTTGGCCACTTGTTTAAATCACATTAATTTGAATTTAATTCTAAAAAGATTAGAGTCAAACGGATCTCATCAAGGTAAAACGGGAAGTTACTTAAAAATAAGAACTAAAACAAGATCCTAGACATATGCTCTCTTACCCGTTAAACGTAAGTTGGAACTTGATTTATTTAGATTCTAGAGTTGCATAGACATATGTAAAGACTAGCCTAAGCTTTTAAACAAACCAAAAGCGGTATGGAATAGGAGTTGAACCAGTTTGCATAAATTGAGTTTAATTACGGGCACATTTGATAAGTGTAATTCATCTTTTAGAACTAAATCTTAGTAGGGTGGTTGACCTTTTAATTTCTGTGTTTCTAATTCGTGTTCTCAACAATTCCACCAATTTTTATACCCAAACTCGATTGCTCATTCAAGCAGTTTACAAAATCAATTTTAAAAGAAAACTAGTCCATGTGGGGACGAACTTGGAATATTTCCATATTATTACTTGTGACAGTGTGCACTTGCACTTATCCTCTAGCTATTAAGTAGAGGCGCAACAACAAACCACGAGTTTAGTGCATAAAACCCAACATGTAGTTAATTGCTAGACTATTATTTATGAGAGCTAAGCTTCCTACATATGTATGAGGACATGCTATTTTTCATGCAATATTACTTGCACGCATTAGACCAATAGTCCATCATAAGTATTCTCCATTACAATGAGATCATGACCAAGAGGCGAATATTTCTCATCTATGAATTTTTGGATGTGCAGTATACGTTCTATTACTCCACCACAACGTACTAAGATGGTCCTCAAAGGTGGTTGGGAATATATGTTGGTTTTGATTTGCCAACAATCACTAAATCTCGTGAGCCCCTGACAGGTGATGATTTGCTCATTATCATTTTAATGAGACAAATTTTTCAACATTGGGGGGAGGAATTAAGAAGTTGGAAAAAAAATACATGGAACACGTCGTTATTGTCTAATTTAGATCCCCGTTCAAAGTGACTTGAAGTTCATAAGATAATTCATTTTCAAAATATACCAAATCAATTACCAAATGTGTTTATAGATACTAAGAAAGTGACTAAGTCATATATTTCAACTACAAATGCTCCCTCGAAAATTGATATCCTAATACAGCAAGTTGTCATTAATGAGTCTGTGACACGCTAAAAGCGTGGGAGACCAATAGTTTCAAAGATAAAAATCCTCGAAAAAGAAAAGTTGTCAATAATCAAAATGACTCGATTAAGAATATGGATATTCTAGAAGAAATCCTAAACATGACTACTCATAAAAATACAGAAGAATGTCAAGTACCTGAAGATAATAATGAGATTTCAATAAATTATGTCATGATAGGGAAAAGATGGAATCAAAGTAATGTAGTTATTGATAACATTTTTTCTTATAATGTAGCTCTTGACACTATATTTGAAAGTGAGAATTCTGAACTAAAATCTATCAAAGAATGTCAACAAAGAAAGGATTTGCTTAAGCGGAAAGAAGGAATCCAGGCAGAATTAAACTCACTCTCAAAACGTCAAGTCTTTGAACCAGTAGTTTGAACACCAGAAGATGTTAAGCCTGTAGGATACAAATGAGTATTTGTAAGAAAAAGAAATGAAAACAATGAGGTCAAAAGATATAAGGCAAGACTAGTTGCACAAGGCTTTTCACAAAGACTTGGTATTGATTATAATGAGACATATTCTCTAGTGGTGGATGCGATTACACTGAGATATTTAGTTGGTCTGATTGTATATGAAAATTTGGTCACGCATCTTATGGATGTAGTTACTGCATATTTATTTAGATCTTTTGATAATGATATTTATATGAAAATCCCTGAAAGATTTAAGATACCGAAAACATATAATTTAAGTTCGTAGAGAATTGTATTCAATAAAGTTACAGAGATCATTATATAACTTAAAACAATTAGGACGAATGTGGTACAATCACCAAAGTGGATATTTGCTTAAAGGAATGATATCAAAATAATCTAATTTGTCCATATGCTTTTATAAAGAAATCACAGTCATGATTTATTATAACAACTATGTATGTTGATGACTTGAATATAATTGGAACTCCTGAAGAGCGTTCGAAGGCAATAGAGTATCTTAAGAAAGAGTTTGAAATAAAAGATTTCGGAAAAACAAAATTTTGCCTTAGCTTGCAAATTGAGCATTTAGTAGATGAGATATTTGTGCATCAATCAAATTATAGAGGAAAAGTTTTTAAAAGATTTTATATGGACAAAACACATTCATTGAACATTCCAATGGATGCTCGTTTACTTGATGTGAAGAAATATATATTTCAACCTCAAGAAGATAATAAAGAACTTCTTGGTCTTGAAGTACCATATCTTAGTACAATTGGTGAAGTATGTATCTTGCTAATAATACAAAACCAGATATAGCATTTTCAATTAATTTATTATATATTTATAATAATAAATATTATTAATAATGTAATTCCTTCAAACTATTAGAAATAAATGGAGATATTAGATAATTTAATTGCAATTTATTTTACATGTAAATCTAGTGTACAAATACACTTAATAGCATAAAGTTGTTTATAAGATGATGAGTACATTAATTTATTTTAATTATAAATTTAAAAATTAAAAATAAAGAATTTTTCTTAGAAAAAATTAAAAAAAAACTGATGAAAGAAAATATATGGAGGAAAAAATGAAAGGCAAAAATGTAAAAAGTTGATAATCTCAACATGGTAATCTTGGAAACCCGTGTTTCAAAAGGACATCTAAAATTAATTTTAGATGTCTTCTGTATGGACATCCTAGCATACCCGGACATCTCTGAGTATCTTACATTACTGCAAAACAACGTAGGAATCCAGATGTCCGTCCAATGGAAATCTCGAATTCCCACGAAATAAATGGCACCTTAAGGTTTTAAATGTCAATGTCTCAACTTTATGGAAATATTGTTAAGATATGATGGGATCAAATTGTCTGTAAAAATTATAAAAGAAAAAAAAATCATTATAAAGATTTAAATTAACAAATAAATATTTCACCATTTTAAAATA
This sequence comes from Momordica charantia, assembly GCF_001995035.1. The sequence continues at coordinate 69,813 of NW_019104574.1, forward strand.
AGTCTAAAATTATTCAGATTAATATTATGTCTATATTTGTAATAGTTTCTCGATTAATTTTGCAATATTATGAAAATTTTGATTCATCATTCTTGTCAATATCAAATTCATAAACATGTAAAAATATCAATAAAAATATCTGCATGTCTATGAAAATTTAATACATTGAGGATTTCCAATAATTTAAAAGAGGTTTTCTAATTCATTTTTTAAATATACTTTTAATAATCGAGTGACTTTTAAGTAAAATTATTTGTCTGGTTATTCATAAATGATTTTTTAATTAAAAGGTTTATCTACAAAATCTCCTATTTTGAGAAAGTCAATCACTTGAACAAGTCGAAAAAGTCATAAAGAGTTGCAACGAAATTACTATATTAAATCTGCAGATAAATATGAAAATTATTAAAATAAAAATACATGAGATTTGACGTTTACTATATCTATTTAGAAAACTCTGTTGAGATAAGCATGGAAAGATTCATTTATTCGAGTTTATCTTAAAAAAAATAAATTTATTTTGGTTTACAATCATATTTCGGTATCTAAACTTTCATAGTTGTACTATTTTAAAACTATTTTGATCTTAATTTTTTACTTTAATTTATTTTGATTCCTGTACTTTTAAAACGTTCGGTAACCAAAGCGTATCGTTCCCGCAACCACTTTGGTACTTTGCTTATCACTTTTTTAGCTTATGCAATAGAAGGGGGGCTTAGCTCTGGATCCCCCCTGCTTGCAGAAATGAATGGATTAGGAGGTTGGGTTCGATTTCCGGGCCGGGCGAGAGGTGAAGGCCATAAGAGAAGATTCCCYGGTAAGGAAGAGAAGAAAAAGGTGTTAGTCATCGAGATCGACCTCTTTCCCGAGGATTTTGATCACTATATATTAACTTTTATTTATTTTAATTAATGTACTCTCAAAACATCTGTTTTGGTCTCTATATTTAAAAAAAAGTGATCATTTTTTTTCCATATTTAAACATGTTAACACAAATTTATACACAATGGAAATCCACAAATACTAATTTATGGTTACATTAGAAAAAAATGAGTGAGCTGATCGAAAAAAAAATGAGATAAAAATGAAAATGAAAATGAAGTGACCAAAATGATCACTTTTAAAAAGAACGGGACCCAAATGAATATTTCGAAAATCTATGGACAATAAAATTTGAAAGTATATTGTTGAGCAAAATTGACGTTTTGAAAATAGAGAGACTAAAATGAACCAAAGCCAAAATTACATGATATGAACCAAAATGTCCTAGTCATGCCACGAAGATTTAAACGAAGATTTTGGAGATTTATCCTATGTCCAAGTTGACAACAAAATGGAGATACATTAAATGCACTCAGACTTCATTTATAAAGAAATCAAGATAAACTCGAGTTACATTTAAGGAAGTCAAGTTGCATTACTGTTTGTTTGATACCTACGATTTTGAAAGATTTCAAAATCATGACGGATTCCAAATGAATTTCGTTGTTTGGTACCACCTAATTTTAAATTATTTGAAATCTTACTGGATTTCCTGTTTTTACGCAAAAAAAAGTTCGGATCAAAACAGTGATTTTGTAGGATTTCATTGAATTTCAAAATAAATTACCTATTTAACTTTGTCATATTTTAATTTCTAAGTAATAAATTTAGATTAAAAGCATGAGTAAAATTTTTATTTTCTTTTCATTTACAACGAACATTATGAACAAAGAAATTTAATTTCACTCATTTTAAATCATTATTATTATTTCAAACAAGATAAAGAATTTAAAATCATTTCTCGGATTTCAAATCACAAAATTTAAAATCATTTCTTGAACTTTCTTGACACCAAACAAAAGGTTAAAGTTGAACTCAAGTTCTATTAAATGAACTCAAGTTGCAATTAAATAATTCAAATACATCTCAAGCTTCATTTAATGCAAGTCAAAGCAGGAATTAAACTTTTAAGCTACTTTTCAACTAGTACCTCATTCTCGGATTTAAACCTCATTTTATTGTATTTTCAATTTTAAACTTTTCATTTGTTAATTTTAGGTTGCTTTTAAGTTAGCGGATATTATGACATTAATGCACTAAACAGTTACAACCTTTCCATTGTCTTTAGGTTACTTCTAAGCCTTGTTTCTTAGGTTATATATAGTCTAGCTTACTCCATTAATTGTAAAAAGCAGATTTAAGTTATCCGAAAAATGAAATTTGAGCCATTGAGCCATGAGTTTCTCATTTGTTTTTCTTGTGTTTGAGAATTGCATGCTAGAATTATTCAAGTGACATTGATCAAGTTAACCTGTGGAGTGATTTGAATCTTGAGTTTAGAAATAAATTTTCTCATAAATTCGTTCTAACTTCTTCCTTGAGTTGAAATCATCTTGATTTGGAGTTTTAGTATCCGTGATCTAGAGTTTGCATAACCATAGGGATTTCTTAGATTCAATTGGCTAACGTTTTCTTTAAGTAAAATAGTTTTTTTTCTTTTTTACAATGATACAACAAAAAATGGAAGGAAATTACATTTGTGCCCCCTAATTTAAGAGGGAAAAATGAAGAAGCTAAGTTTCATAATAAAGCCCCTGAATCACGTGGGAATTTTGCCTGTGTTAGCCAAAATAATATAAAATACTTGTATAGTTGTGAACGTTGTGTTTTCATCTGTAAATTTAAAATAAAAAAAAATATATCATTTTAGCCATTACTCCCAAAATAGAAAAAATAAAAATTTTTGACATCAAGTAGACTTGTGATGTATAACAAATTTGGTATCAAATTGGGGAAGATGTACCTTTATTTATTTTTTTTATAAATACAATATGAATAATTTAACATAGATCAAAATGGAAACTAATCTAAAAAAATATATATTTATAGTATTAAGAACTAAAATGGAAAAAGAAAAAATTTAAAATAAGATTTAAACCTATAAATTAAGTTCCATTCTATACGATATTTTTCTCCATATAATAAAAGTCCCAAAAGTTCCAAAAAGAAATATTTTATATATATATATAATATTTCTTTTTGATGTATGTGGAAAGTTTCGTTCACGGGCATTAAGATGCCAATTACTTTCATTTTTGTCTTTGTTGCCATTTTTGATGAGCGAATAATTGATCCGAAAAAGAGTAATTGGATTCTCCCAATAGCTTAAAAGTGTATCATACCTAAATCTAACTAGAGTTCGCGGTAGTGGAAGAATGTCATCATTTTATGATTTTTTTTTAGTATATGCGGGATAGAGATTTGAACTCACGACATTTTGGTCGGAAATAAATATCTCAGTTGAGTTACATTTAGGGTGGAATATTATTTTAATGAATTAAAATGGCGAGAGAATTTTGCAATAATTGAATAAAAATGAGCTGTTAATTAAAACCCGACCACTTTTTGATTTTGTTTGTAATTACGAAGGAAATTATTCGCATTTTCCATTGGAATCAAGGAGAATTTTCCCCACGTTCATATATGCTATTTTTTTATAACAATGACAATACTCTTTCTTGATTTTGCTTTTCTTGTTTTGTTTTTGAGCAAATAAGAGAGCCAACTAGGGGATGAACAACAAGATTCACTTCTTGTTCTTAATTAAAAACTCAAAGAATAAGATTTCCCATTTCTCCCTCATGCATATGCATTTAATTACGGTGTATACCGAGCGAGATAGAGATACGTTCTGATTTGAACTTATCCTCAACTTGGAAAAATCGATCTCATTTTTTTTTAATAATGTGCACGTGCTCCCTATCTTATGTCAAGACCATATGAGAAAATTTTTTGAATCGTCCTTGTCGAAACAAGAAATTACTCTCTCTCTCTTTCATACACATGTGTTGGAGATGCAATCGGACAAGGACCCTCCTCTCTCATATGCACAAAACATAAGACAAATTTATGAATCGTCTTTGTTGAAACAATAAAATGCTTTCTCTCTCTCATACACATGTGTTAGAGATGCAACCGAGACAAAAGAACATCCACATTGATATAATATTGTCTATTTGAGCATAAACTCTCGATGGTTCTATCTTCACTCTTATACCAGGTGTTAGAGATACAGTCGGACAAGGGACCCTCCAACCTATATTTTCACATGGTATGGTACTATCCACTTTGGGCACCAAAGTCCTCATGACTTTGCTTTGGTTTCACTAAAAAAGACCTTAAATACCAATGAAAATGTTGTCTCTCACATATGTATATATCAATATCCATGAGGATCCTCTCAAACTCAATAGGTAATGAGAGCAGTACTGGACTTATGTTATAAATTCTCGTTAGCCCTTATCTTTCCAATATGAGATCTTTAACAGTATATATATCTTACGCTCTTCCCCTTCACTATTTAGTTGATGTGGAACTTTTATTCGCACTCCCGACAAAGAAGTCATCCCTATCTTAAAAAATGTTTTTGACTTCTTATGTGTGCTCTATCTCGCCTTAAGGAAGACAAAGATATTGTCTCTAAAATCACCCCTATCAACTTTGTTGATGCAAAAATCCACCTAAGGTACGGAGGATGACCTATGAGGTTGGTATTAGCAACTTGGTATAAATTCCTTCAGAGGTACCTGCGAAAACAAGTGGGCCACTCCGACGCCCAAGTTAGTTAGGAATTCGAGCTTAGACAGATCAGCTTCAAACAGATTTTCATACCTTGAATGGTGAAAAGGAGCTATATTTATAGCAGTCAAAGGAGTAGCTATCTATACCATCGGGTATTTCCCTCCTCGCACCACGTCCACCTCTGGGACCTTTGTCCATGCGTTTCACCGGATTTTTGCCTACCCTGAAATGGAAGCTATGGACGTCTTCGTTTTTTACCTAAGTGTCTACCCCGACGTGTTAGGTCAAGACGCTTGATTCCGTTTGAAGAGGTTGGCCCCTCACAGTCTGACTCCCAACAAACTTGAAAAATCACAATTTCTTTACTCAAAAAAAAAAAAGGACAACTAGAATCATAGTCCCCACAACCACAAATTAAATGCTCATGACCAGCTACATATTTTCTAAAACAAAATAATAAGAACTTGACCAATGGAATATATTAACTTTACCTTTTATTAAAATTTAAGAATAAATTTAATAAAATTAGATATTTAATATTAATATTAAATCAACTACGAAAAATATCCATAAAAATAGTCTTATAAGCTTCAAGAATCCTCATGACCAGCCACAAATTTTAAAAATTATAATTTAAAAAATAGCTTAACCATGTTAATTTCACCACCATCTGTTTACATAAAATAAATATGTATTTAAAAATAAACGTAGCTAGAAAGTTTGAAAATTTTCAAAATATATATAATCTAGATCCTCAAACTATAATATAAAACACATGCACAGTATAAAAGTCAGACTTCTACTATATATATATAAAGTAAAAAATAAAAAACCATGATATTTTTTTAAATACATTTAAAATTTATGCTATATAGAGATCTTTTTTCCTACCATTTTTCAAATTTGATAAATGTTGGTTCATCGATATTTCATTACAATAAAAAAGATTAAAATTTTATACATTCTCTCCTTTCTACCCTCGCTACAAAAATCTAAATTTATATGGCCGTCATAGCAAGATGCAACTCCTCCCCACGAAAAAGATTGTAGAGTTTGGGAAAAGCCTCACCTTTTATAGTTTGAATCGTAACACATGAAAAAATAAGATAATAAATTGTGTCTAATAGATCCCTAAATTTTAAAAAGTAGTATCTAGTAAGTCCTTTAACTTTTAATATTGTGTCTTATTATGTACACAAAATCGAAAGCTCAATAGACCTATTAACCACAAGCTTGAAAGTTAAAGGGACCTATTGGACAAAATTTTCAAATTATGTTTAATAGGTGGGGACCTATTAGATACAAAATGAAAAGGTGAAAGGGATCTATTAAACACGTTTTTAAAAATCCCTAAGGTCTAAATACAAAATTGAAAAGTTTCATAAATCTACTAGCTAGACATCTTTCTAAATTCAAGAACGTAATATACTCGATACAACTCTCTTAAAATTTAGGGATCCAATTAGGCACAATTTCAAAAGTTTAGGCATTAGACTTTCTTTTTTTTTTCTTTTTTGTTATGATCCATAATCGATAGTTCTTTAGCTTTTACCTCTCTAACGGGGAGCACTTGTGCTTATCCCAAGACTTGGACCTAAGATACATTAAGAATTTTTGGTATTATGCTCACCAAAAGGTTTGAACGTAAGACCACATTGATGGAATTAATTTAATTAATTCCATTAAATGGGTAACAATTTATGATAAATTAAATGTATTACTATTCATGGGAAAAATAAGATGTCTAATTAGGGCCCATAAACTTCCTATATGTGGTGTGACCCACTGGCTCGTTGATCCTAGGGGATGATGGGAAACCCTAGAATCAACTTATAAATACAGGGTTATGGTCCCCAATATACTATGCTTCTTTAGTCTCCTATTCCCCATCTAATAGAGAGTATTGCCCATCTTTGGTCTAAAGATGCATAGTTGAGGAAGACCCAAACCACACAGATATTGCTACAAGAATTTGGAATCTCTACTCATGGATCCAGGTAATTCAAAATAACTTATAGTTCTTTAGCCTACTCCCATGCATAGATCCTATATTAAAGTTTTTGTTTGCTAACAAGTGGTATCAGAGCTTAGTTTTACATGGTTGTTTGCTAAATATTTAATTGTTGTTTATGAATAAATTTGTTGGTTGTTTCCTTAGTTAAATTTATTATGAAACATCATGAAATCTGAATTATTAGAACTATTTGGATTGATTCAACAATTTTAAATTATTTAATTTGAAAATTGTTTGAATTCATTGTCCATTGATTTGATAAAAAAATAAAGTGGCATGAAGTGCTGCATTTGAAGAATCTGTTATTGTTAAAAAAAAAATAAAAAATTTGTGGCGTTACATGAAGAATCTATTATTGTAAAAAAAACAAACAAATAAAGTTTGCGACACTCCAGAGTGCCACATAAGGTTACTATTTACCCTATCACATAAAGACAATTTTGTTGCAACGGGCTTTTAAGGTTATTTATTTTGTTTTTTTTTTCCTTTTTTGATTAGTATTTTATATATTTATAATCTATTATTAATATTTTGGACATAAAAGGTATGGAGGACTGTTTATTTTTCCCCTTTTAAATGGTGCTAATTAAAGGTTGACTACTATTCAATAAATTTATATTTCATTTATTGGTAGCACAATTTATCTAATTTCTTTGAATGTTTTGATGTGTGAAATATGCTACCAAAGTAGTCTCTATTCTATAAATTGGAACATTTAAAGTTCTTAGATGTAGTGTATTTTTTGTTTATGCGGATTGTGATTGGCCCAAAGGAAGGTTACAATTTGGCCAAACAACAAACACACATGCAATAATAAATATGGATAACATAAGGTTGTGTTCTTGAAGTTGTTAGTCGACCCAAAGGAAGACTATCATCTAAAAGGAATGAGTTATTAATGTTTTATTATTGTACTGAGAGTATCACTAGCAAATTAACATTTTTGTCCAATGACTGAATGTAAATGTTGCGTTAGGTATCTCACTTGTCCTCATAAAGTTTATTTAGAATGTCATGAATATTTATATATATCTGTGTGACATTACTTACTATATTGAGCTTGTGTTCTTTATACAGTTAAGGTTGCTAATTCTGATAATATGTCCACTCAAGTCAACAACAATCCTAGACTGAATGGGGCTAATTTCAAAAACTGGAAAGAAGACATCCAGATAGTACTTGGATGTATGGATTTAGACCTCGCATTAAGGGTAGACCGCCCTACTTCAATTGAGGAAAATCCTAATAAGGTTGAAATTGAGAAGTGGGATAGGTTTAATCGCATGTTTCTAATGATCATGAAGCGCTCAATTCCAGAAACATTTAGAGGCTCTATTATTGAGGGAACGAATGCCAAAGGCTTTCTAAAGGAAATGGAGCAGTACTTTACCAAAAACGATAAGGCAGAGGCGAGTACCCTTATGGCAAAACTCACCTCTTCAAGATACGTTGGTAAAGGAAACATAAGGGAATACATAATGCAAATGTCAAATGTTGCAACAAAACTTAAGGCACTGAAGTTGGAAGTTTCTTAAGACTTTTTAGTGCATTTGGTTTTGAATCTCTTCCAGCAGAGTATAGCCACTTCATGGTGAGTTACAACACTTAGAAGGATAAATGGTCTCTGAATGAGCTAATCTCTCACTGTGTTCAAGAGGAAGAGAGGATGCAGCGAGAGAAGACAGAAAGTGTTCACATGGCTTCTACCTCAAAGAGTGTAAAGAGAAAGAGAGTGAATAATGCTGCAGAATCTTCTAAATAGAAAAAGGAAAAGAAACAGGATTCAGGACCTGCTTGTTTCTTCTGTAAGAAGACTGGGTACATGAAAAAAGAATGTGCCAAATATGCTTCATGGCTATTGAAGAAGCGTATGTTTCTCTTCCTTGTTTGTTCTGAGATTAATCTAGCTTCTATATTTATGCATACGTGGTGGGTAGATTCAGGTGATACTACTCACATCAGTGTATCTATGCAGGGTTGCATTTGGAGCCCACCGCCAAGTGATGCTGAGGCTTTCATCTACGTGGCTGACGGCAATAGGGCAAAAGTAGAAGCAATAGGAACATTTAGATTATCTTTAGGAACTAGTTTTCATTTGGATTTGTTTGAGACTTTTGTTGTTCTGTCATTTAGACGGAATTTAATTTCTGTTTCTTCATTGGACAAATTTGGTTATTCTTATTCATTTGGAAATAACAAACTAAGTCTTTTGCATAATTCAAATATTACTGGTACCGGTTCATCGATTGATAATTTATATATGCTTGATAATGTTCCTTTTGATAATGAAAATTAAATGAAAATTCTGGTACATTATGGCACAAACGATTAGGACATATCTCTAACACTAGAATTAAGAGACTCGTGGATGAAGGAATTTTTGATTCACTTGACCTAACAGATCTTCAGATTTGTGTTAATTGTATCAAAGGAAAAGAAACAGACAAGAGGAATATAGGTGCTGAAAGAGCTAAAGAAGTCCTAGAATTGATACATACTGACATATGTGGACCATTCCCTACGTCTTCATGGAATGGACAATAGTATTTTATCACGTTCATTGACGATTATTCAAGATACTGCTACCTATATTTAATTCATGAGAATCTCAAGCTCTGGACATGTTCAAATCTTTTAAAGTAGAAGTTGAACTTCAACTTAACAGGAAGATTAAAACCATCAAATCTGACTGTGGAGGAGAATATTATGGTCGATATGATGTATCAGGTGATCAACGTCGATGACCCTTTGTGCTTTTCCTTGAACAATGTGGCATAGTTCCTCAGTACATGATGCCTGGGAAACCTAACATGAATGGAGTTGCTGAGAGGCGAAATAGGACTCTTAAAGATATGGTAAGAAGTATAATTGCTCATTCTTCTTTGCTAGAGTCTCTTTGGGGAGAAGCATTAAAAACCACAGTGTACATACTTAACAAAGTGCCTAGCAAAGCAGTAAACAAAACCTCATATAAGCTGTGGACAGGAAAAGACCCAGCCTAAGGCATTTACATATTTTGAGATGTCCAGTAGAAGCAAGGCCTTATAAGCCAAATGAAAAGAAACTAGACTCAAGAACCATAAGTTGCTACTTTGTTGGGTATGTTAAGCGCTCTCGGGGCTTTAAGTTCTATAATCCCACTTCAAGAGCCTTTTTCGAGACGGGAAATGCTCAATTTCTTGAGAATATTGAGTTTGAGGGGAGAAATAAAAGTAAAGATGTTGTCTTTGAAGAAGAAAATGCTACTATCAGGAATGATGTGGCTACTTTACCTATGATTGTCAGTAAAGTAGTTTGATCAACCTCAACATACTCAAGAAGTGTCATTAAGAAGATCCACTAGAGAAAGAAGAAGTGCAATACCAGATGATTATATTGTATTTCTTCAAAAACATGATGATAGCATTGGCCTTACAGAAAATGATCCTATAAATTTTCAACACGCAATGAAAAGTTCTAAGGTAGATAAGTGGATTGAGGCTATGAAGATGAGATAAAATCCATGAGTGACAATGGCGTCTGGGATCTAGTTGAGTTGCCTACAAGAAAGAAACCTATTGGTTGTAAATGGATATTTAAAACCAAAAGGGATTCAAAAGGCAACATTGAAAGATATAAAACACGTCTTGTTGCAAAAGGTTTCACTCAAAAAGAAGACATAGATTATAAAGAGACTTTCTCTCCAGTTTCCTCGAAATACTCTTTTAGAATTACTATGGCACTAGTAGCACATTTTGACTTAGAGTTACATCAGATCGATGTTAAGACGACTTTTCTCAATGGAGACATTGTTGAAACCATTACATGGATCAACCAGAAAACTTTGAATCAGGAAATCCAAAGTCAATGATTTGCAGACTAAAAAAATCCATCTATGGACTCAAGTAAGCTTCCCGTCACTGGTACCACAAATTTCATAATGTCATTACTTCTTTTGGTTTTGAAGCTAATGTAGTTGATGAATGTGTGTAGGGAGTAAATACAATGACTATGTATTTATATATATGTTTATTGTGTTGATCTCTATAAAGTATGATTAGGACTAGTTGAGAATAGACATGAATAGATCACTATGAATGTAATTCTCATGCTGCTCTTCCACACTTGATCTATGTCATCAAGTATATTTGGTGTGGTGATCATTGAAGGTAGAGTTGCGCTTTTACATGTGACAAAAGCCGCACCTTGGTCCCACATTGGTATACAAGATGGACGAGATTGTAATTAAAGGAAGTTTTTTTTAATAGTATTTGGTTGTGTACTAAAAGTTGAAACTTATATGATTTGTCGTACAATTCTGTTACCCAAGTGGGAGATTGTTGGAATTAATTTAATTAATTCCATTAAATGGGTAACAATTTATGATAAATTAAATGTACTACTATTCATGGGAAAAATAAGTGGTCTAATTAGGACCCATAAACTTCCTACATGTGGTGTGGCCTGTTGGGCAGATACTAGCTCATTGATCCTAGGGGATTATGGGAAACCCTAGAATCAACTTATAAATATAGGGTTATGGTCCTCAATATACTATGTTCCTTTAGTCTCCTATTCCCCATCTAATAGAGAGTATTGCCCATCTTTGGTCTAAAGCTGCATAGTTGAGGAAGAGTCAAATCACGCAAATATTGCTACAGGAATTTGAAATCTCTACTCATGGATTTAGGTAATTCGAAATAAGTTATAGTTCTTTAGCCTACTCTCATACATAGATCCTATATTAAAGTTTTTGTTTGCTAACACGCATATGAAAAGTGATACCACAAGGCCCCACATCCTTATAGGCTTCGAAGGTCTTGTGATAAATTAGAATTCTTAAATTAGAAACAAACAACTATTTAACATAAAAGAAATTCACATGGTAGATGAAAATGACTATGGTATTAAGAGAGAAGTTCACAATAATTGAATAAAAATGGGATATTGGAAAAACACATCCACTTTTTGTTTTTGTTCCAACTTAGAAAGGGAATTTTTGGCATCTTTTTTTTTTCTCACTTTTTTCTTGCAAAGGAATGAGTATCTTTTCCCATATGCATGCACATTATTTGATTAATAATGACACTATTCCTTTGGTGATTTTGCCTTTGTTCTTTTGTTTTTAGCAAAGAAGAGAGCCAACTACGAATTCAAAAAAAAAGCAATAATGCTTGTCCTTAATTAAGAACTAGAGAATGAGATTACTCATCTTTCTCATATTGTATTTAGTGTCAGTCGTGGAAAGTAGAAATATGACCTGTAAAATCATTCTCATCTTGAAAAAGTTTTTGGTTTCTCAAGAGTATCAATTTAATGAGGTAGCTACGAAATATAATCTCCTAAAATCATCGACGTATGTCAACCGAGCGAGAGCAAGATATAACTTCTAAAATTATCTTTGTCTCGAGAAAAAGAGCGCTCTCTCTTTTGCACATGAGCATCAACCCAAGCAAGATAGAGAGATATGATCATCAAAATCTCCCTACTTGAAAATCCATAATATGGGTGACTATATCATGGGATATGAACTTATTTTTTTCGTTGGACCTTTTGGTCATAAATAAGTGATTAAATCAATTGAGTTATGTTCAGGTTGAAGCAATTTTTACTTTTCTAATAAGTTTTTATGTGAAGGATGGTTAAAGAAATATGTTTACCTGCATTCAATGATATTATAAAACATGTTTTTAGGTACGAAATTAATATAATTTTAAAAAAAAACTACAGTTTGGAGTCTTTTTTTTTCTTTGCTGAAATGGTAAGTTTTAAGAGTTGTTCAATGGTAGATTTTGCATATTTATCTTAATTTCTGCAAATTGGGTATTTTGAAATTTTTACATAAACTTTTGTTAAACTTAATTGATGAATTAGCAAAATTGAACAAACGATCAACATTGCAACACTTTATCTTAAGATTAAGTTCCAATTTTAATGAAAATGAAAGTTTAACAATAGAGAAAATTAATATAACTTATCAAGTTTAGATGTAAAATTTAAATTTTATCCTAACCTTTTTTTTAATATATATCATAGATTTGAATCTTCACTTCAACGTTACTTAAAAACTAAATAAACTAGAAAATTAAAAAATAAATATATATTAGGTGAGAATCAAATTTTATCATCATTATCAGACAATTTATTATTTTTTTTTAAAAAATCTAGTTTTCTATTTATCCCTCTTAAATGGTTAAAAAAAATCATTTGTTATTCCCAAAGTATTATTACTAAATAACATATTGCCTTTTTCAAAGCACATTTTTTTAATTAAAAATTTGAAAATTTGCCACACCAACCAAGGTGGACTCTCATTTGCCACACCAATCAAGGTGCTCTGATTTGCCACACCAATCAATGTGGACTCAATGACTTGTATTGCCTGTCCTAAATTGTTGCATGCAATAAATCTCCGAAAATATCAAGGTTCTGATTCCTAAGGAGTGTAGATAAGTGTATGAAATACTGATAATCGAATCGATATCGATCGATCGATTTTAGCCACAGATCAGTCAGCGATTGATTTGAGATTTTTTGAAACTGTTAGGTGGTCGGTTGGCTAGGAAAAAACCTCCAAAACCGATCAACTGGACCAATATATATACACACACATACACGTACATACATATACACACACACACATACATACATATATATGTATATGTATATTTAGATATAGATGCATGTAGATGTAGATGTATATGTAAATATATATGTATATCTAGAGGTAGATGTGTATGCATGTGTAGATGTATATGTATATGTATATCAAGATGTATATGTATATGTATATGTATACGTATACGTATACGTAAGTCTATGTATCTATATGTGTATATGTATATATATGTCTATGTATATCTTGTGTAGATGTAGATGTATATGTATACATATATCTATGTATATGTATATGTATGTATATATATGTATACGTATATGTACATATATGTATACATATACGTAATTCTATGTATCTGTATCTGTATATGTATATGTATATATGTATATGTATATGTATACATGAATATTTTTTTTATATCCTTAAGTATCCAAACCAGTTTGCGCACCTCAACTAATCTCATGGAACAACCACTTGAACGTACTACATTTAGTTGCCTAGGTAATTCTATGTATACATGTATATGTATATTAGAACATATTAAATGAAATTAGTTTCACTTGCTCGCATTCACTTCCAGCACCTTCTTCCTTCTCACCTCTTGATCTTCTCTATTTCTCTCGTCCTTCCCTCTCCCTATCCCCTTTTGCGTCGCTCCATCACTAGCCACCTTGTTGTCCAACCCCAACCCTCATGTCGTTCGATTTTTGCTGCTCCCAACCCCTGCCACTCGGTTTTTGCCAAGACTCAACCTCAC
>NW_019104574.1:88124-107943 GCF_001995035.1 Momordica charantia
AAGGAATTGAACGTCCCGGCAATGGCAGGGTGTTTTCCGGCGGAGTTTTTGGAGTTCATTGCGTGGCAGTTTGATCAGATGCCGAAGACGGCGGCGGGAAAAATCTATAACGCTTGTAGAGTGATCGAACGGCCGTACTTGGAAGTGATCGAAAGGGTCGAAGATGAGATTAAGCATTGGGCTTTGGGTCCCTTCAACCCTCTCAAGATCTCACCCACTACTAACAAGGTAAATATTTTAAATGTGTTGGTGTTTTCAAGATTCCTATTTTTTTTTTCAGCTTTAAATCTCATTTTGATCTTTTGACTTTTAAGGTTATTATAAATTCTTTTAGTCTTTGACTAACTTTAGAAAACCTTAAATCATAAAGTTATAATTATCTAGAATTGTATAGAAGATTATCTAACAGATCTTCGAGATAGTAGAGTATAGTTGAAATGGTTAAGACACCTGTAACTTTGATCAAAATGTCATAAGTTCGAATTCCTACATCCACAATATTGTACTAAAAAAAAAAATCTTCGAGATATATGCTCAATTCGTAGTCTTTGATGAACTTTAGAAAACGTTAAATCATAAAGTTTTTGGTAAATTTAACTGTCAAGTTTTTAGTGGTGATCAATAGGCTATAAATAATCATTTAAGATATTTACTTTTTGAATTTTCTTTTTAATATAAATAATTACGTGCGCGTATAATGCATTTATATAGTCAGTCACGTAAATGTGGTTGGTTGATGAAAAAATAACAACAAATTAATAAAATTTCTAATACTAAGAGAGTAGTGTAATCTATCAGCATTATATTAAAAATGACTTTGCCATATATTCTTTCTATCCACAAACTCCATATACTAACTTTTTGTTAGCAAATAACCATGTACCCAAACATTTCAAGATACTTTTTCTAAAATCGCATCTCACTCCCATTTATTTTGATTTTGATTATTATTTCAGAACCGGCAGAACTCGCCGGGCGGCCATGGCTGCATAGCATGGCTGGACCAGCAAGAGCCGAGATCAGTGATCTACGTCTCGTTCGGGACGACGACGGCAATGGGAGAGGAGCAGATCAAAGAAATAGCAATGGGGTTAGCAAGAAGCAAGCAAAAGTTCATCTGGGTCCTCCGAGACGCGGACAGAGGAGACGTCTTCGACGTAGGCAAAGTTCGAAACTCCGAGCTGCCGGAGGGATACGAGGAGCTGGTAAGAGGGCAAGGGATGGTGATAAGGGAGTGGGCGCCGCAGCTCGAGATTCTGAGCCACCGGGCGACGGGAGGGTTCATGACGCACTGCGGGTGGAACTCGGCGCTGGAGAGTTTGTGGTCCGGCGTGGCGGTGGCGGCGTGGCCGATGCACTCGGACCAGCCGAGGAACACGGTGCTGATGACGGCGGTGCTGAGGGTGGGGATGGTGGTGGAGGAGTGGGGGCAGGGTGGAAAGGTGGCGGTGGTGGTGGCGGCAGCGGCAGTGGAGGGTGTGGTGAGGAGGTTGATGGCGTCGGAGGAGGGGGAGGAGGTGAGGAGGAACGCCGAGAGGCTTGGGGAGGCCGTCCGCCGGTCGGTGGAGCACGGCGGCGATTCTCGCCGGGAGTTGGAGGCTTTTGTTGCTCATATTACGAGGTAGATTTTAACTGTAAAAAAAAAGTCTTAAACAGAAACAGAGTGAGAAAAGTGAGAGAGAGAAGAAAGAGGAATGAGAAGTAGAAATTTGAAGTTTGTTATGAACTTTCTGCTTCATGGTTTACACTTTTTATTATTTATCTTTTATTTTTCTTAATATCTGCTTCATGGTTTACACTTTTTATTATTTATCTTTTATTTTTCTTAATACATGGTTTCAGGATGGAATTCATAATCTCTAAATTTAGATATATGTATTACATTGAACTATACTCGCTTTACTATTATTTTTCTTTTATTTATATTATTAATAAGTTTTCTTGTAATACAAATTTATTCGATTTTGGTAGTTAATGTGATTTTATTATTTATTAATTTGTTATAATAAAAAAATTCACCGTCAATACAATTGTAATAAAATAAATTAAAATGTATTATTATTTTATTTAAAAAAATTTAGCACAATAGTGTATTAGTAATTAGCTACCGAGAAAAAAGAGGTATACTAGTCATTGTAATATCTTATTCATAATTCGATTCCATACAGTTTTAGGTAATAACATCAAATGATGTCTGATGTCAATTTCGAAAAACTTCTGATAAACAACATTAAATGAACAACATTCAAATTTCGATTGATTTCATTCCAATTCTTTCTCATTAATTACGATTTATAGTAAGTAGACAGGATCTAAAATAAACTACATAAGAAGTAAAGTTGCAAGTTCTTGAAAACAGGAAGTGCAGAGAGAGAGAGAGTGTAGTACTACTAGTGTGAGAAGTTGCTATGTTAATTTATGTTTAGAATGATATTTAAATGCTTATCGGTCAGTATCTATTTTCTTACTTACCGCTATTAAAAATTTGACACCTTTTTAATTCTTTTAAAAATAGAAGGAAAATATATTCTTTCTGTGCATCATTTTCTCCCTTATTTGTAAAAATATAAGGGTTAATTCTCTTTTCTGTGAAGTTTCTTAACCTATTATTGAATCCCTTTTCTATCGTGACGATTTCTAACTGTCATTAACTTTTTTCCGTGACGTTTTTTAGTTGTCATGAAATCTCTTTTTTCAAGATGTTTTTTAATTGTCATCAAATCTCTTTTTCGTGATGTTTATAATCCATGTCACGAATACTCTTCCGTGATGGGTGATACAATGATGTCGGAAAAAACGTCACGAAATCTTTCCGTGATGTTTAGAAGACCAAATTTAGGACTATAGTCACTTTTGTTTAAGTAATTAACCACTTGTATATACTTTATTTTTTTTAGTATACGTAGGGTGGGAGATCGAACTCACAACCTCTTCATTAGACATATATGTCAATTCCTATTGAGTTGTTCGGCTACTTGTATACACAAAGAGCGACCAATTGTATTCACTCAATTGCGCCTATATTCTCAGCATGCACAAACTGCCTAACTTCACAATTAATGATTCGTATGTCACAAATTGCATGGGTGTTTTCATCATTTATGATCATCTAATATCACCATGCAATTAAAACACAATCACAATAAATGTGTTTGGTTGGAGTGTGTTTGAGATGACTTTTGAAAAAGAAAATTATAAAATAAAACTATTACAAGAAGTTGGTTAAGTGGTATGGGAGTGATTTTGTTACCGTTAAAATCATTTTATCATTGTCAAAATTACTTACCTTTTAAATAATGCACGATGTCGACAAAAATGATAAAATTGATTTTGAAAAATTTTTAAATGGGTGTAAAGTGATTTTTAAAGTATTAGTTGGTAGGTTTTTTTTGGTGGAAAATCACTTAAAATCATTTCAAACTAAACATAAATCACTTGTAATTCAATCACTTTTATAAAATTAATTGTAATTAAATCTCTTTTCCGAAAATTACTTATTCTACGTGTCTTGACGAGTATACCTTATAAAGTGATTTTGATAACTAAAAATACTTTTCAAAAACATCTATAATTAAAAAGTCATTTTTTAAAAGTAGGATTGGTTTAAAAACTTTTGCTTTTTCAAGAAACACTAACGTTCAAATGTAAAAACTGACATGACGAGTGGACCATTCATTGTAACTTGGGTTGATTATTTAGAGTTATTCAGCTAAAACATAAAATCTGCCTTATGAAGTCTAGAAGACCTAGCAAGTCTTCCTAACTATGTCTGTCCAAGCTAGAAGGATTTCGACCTATGATCCAACATCTGTAATTTCCTAGCTGCCTAACCGCCTGTCAAACCAGCCATAACATACATGTCCCTTTCATTCTGCCTATAAAAAAACACCATGTCCCACGACGACTCAGGTACACAAAATTCTATTTGAAGCCGACTTATTGAGCTCGTATTCTCACTGACTTGAAGTCTGGAGTGTTTGTTTTTTTTGTGCAGATATTTCCTCACACGACTTGCTTCTTAATAGCTCATCCAGCTGGTTTTATAGCAAGCCGACCTTCGGAGCTCATCAGAATTATCAAGCATCAATAACTAAGATTATCTAAAAAGTTAATTTAAATTGACTAACACTTAGTCCCAAAAAAATTGCTTAAACTAAAAGGTATGCCAAGTTCACTCTAAATTACTAAAAGTGTTTCTTTATGTGCAACGTCGGGTGACAAATAAAATCAATTTTAAAAAATCAAATTGATTATCTAAAACATTTTTTAAGAAACATTAAAAATTGATTATTTTAAAAAGTAATTGATGAGGAATAATATTCAAATCACTTTATGTTCTCTAAAAATGTTCTAGAATCACTTTTAAATATGGCACAACCAACTAATTTTATTATTAAAAGTCACTTTTAAGGAAAATCATTTTAATTAGGAAAACACTTTTATATTAAAAGTGTTAAGAAAATGTAAATAATAATAATAATAATAATAATAATAATAATAAGTTGCTTCAATTTACCCCAATTTAGTTCCAAAAGATTTGATTTCAATAATATAAATAAAATATTAAACCTTTTCTAAAGGACCTTAAAAAAATCACACATAAATCAAGTCATTAATAACAAAACCATATATTATATAATTCCACACAATTTCAAAGGGAAAAAAAAAAGAAAAAGAGAAATAGATTCAAAAAAAAATTCTCGACTAAATATTGAAGATTCGAATCTCCACCATTATATATTATTGAACTAATCTTTAATGCATCTCCGCTTTGTTTTTTTCAATTTTTAATATCAGTTCTTATACAAATGTTGTGCTTAAATGCTATAGAAATGATATATTTGGTGTAGTACATACCTAACTAAACAAATAGATAACAATAGGAATCTTAGTACTATATATAGGTGATGGTTTAAATCTTAACGAAATGTACACTTGTGAAAACTTGTTCTCGAAGGACGGTTAAGAAATCCTAAGTTGAAAAGATAAGAGATTCACCAAAAGTTTATAATAGACATGGACTCCTCTTATTGCGAAGAGTCAATCTGAGCATAGTTAAGTAGATAATAAAGTACCTACTTACCATTTCAAATGTTGATGGTTTGATCCTTACCCCTATCATTATTGAACCACTAAAAAACAGTGCTTAAGGAAGGAAGAAAGAAGAAAAAAAATACCAGTTGTAAACGATGCTTAATGTGGTTCTACTTAAATTAATAGTTAGGGTGTGTTTGGAGTGATTTTAACATGACCAAAATCACTTTTGTCACGGTCAAAATCACTTTTCTTTTCATTGCAAATTAAAATTTTGATTTTATGAAAGTTTAAAATTACTTTAAATTTATTTTTTATGATTTTGAAAAATCAATTATATTTCAATCTCTTTTTTTTTCAAAATCACTCATTCTACCCCTCGCCAGAGAAGGAAATGAGAGGGGGAATTGGTTGAATCTATTAACTTTCATTAGCATATTTATTTTGTGGTTTTCCTTATCAAGGTAATGTTTGCTTCTTTATTTTCGACTCAAAGTATCGTGCATATCACAAAAATAAAATTCTCCTAAAGAAATCCCTAGATAACACAACTTCGAGGCTACTAATATTCAACTTTTCATGTGTGGGTTAATATTTGATTTTCTTTTTTGTTTATTAATGTCGTGTGGCTTACGCTAGTGTATCTCGAGCTTGCCACTGCACTGTCCAAGAATTTAATTTTCCACCAGTCTTCTAAGTCATTGATTACTTTTAAGATTCTTTTTAGAGCTATCTATTTCGTATGAAAAGTGATGTATATAACAATAACAATAATAAGTTAGACTCGTTCATTTTAATCCTTATATTTTCAAGAAGTTTATTTTGATCTCTCATAATTAATGATTTGCATGTAACAAATTGCATGGATGGTTTTTTTTTCTGTTTTTTTTTTCTTTCTTTAATTCATCATTTATGATCACGTGGGATCACCACACAATCACAATAAATACATGCATATTGAAGGAAAACATTTAACATCATTTATTTAGGCGTGTGTGGTTTAAGCGTGTTTTAGATAACTTTTGAAAAACAAAAATTATATAATAAAATCATTTTTCCTATAAACACTTTTTAGAAGAAGGAGGTTAAACACTATGTTTAAGAGTGATTTTGTTATAATTAAAATAATGTTTGTTATTGTTAAAATTACTTTCCTTTTAAATAATGCAGAATGTTTGACAAATTAAAAATTATAAAATTGATTTTGAAAAATTTTAAAATCACTGTAAAGTGAATTTTGAAGTATTAGTTGGCAGGTGAATTTTTGTGGATTGAAAATCACTTCAAACCAAACATAAATCAATTGTAATTCAATCACTTTTACAAAATTAAATCAACTGTAATTAAATCACTTTTACAAAATTAATTGTAATTAAATCTATTTTTCTAAAATCACTTATTCCACCTACCTAACTAGTATAGCTTCTAAAAGTGTTTTTTTATTAGTAAAAAAATTTTCAAAATAAAAATCTACTATTAAATAAGCATTTTTTTTAAATATGATTAGTTTAAAAACTTTTTTTAGGACACATTAATGTTGGGAGGTAAAAACTGACATGACGCATCATTGTAACTTGGGTTGATTGTTATACTTATTCAGCTAAAGCATAAGGTCCGACCTACGAAATCTAGAAGACCTAGCAAGTCTTCTTAAGTATGTCTGTCCAAGCTATAAGGATTCCGACCTATGATCCAACTGTCTGTAACTTCCTAACCACTTGTTAGAAAGGTCATAACATACATGTCTCCTTCATTCTACCTATAAAAGAACACCTTGTTCCACAACTCACGTATGCAATTTTATTTCAGGCCGACTTACTGAGCTCGTATTCTCATTGACTTGAGGTTCGGAACGTTTGTTTTTTCTATGTAGGTGATCCTTCCTCACACGGTTTACTGGCCCGATTTATAGCAAGCCGACCTTCGCACACTTGACAGAATCAAGCATCAACAACCAAGATTATCCAAAAAGTTAATTTAAATTGATTGACTCACATAGATTAATCACTCGAAACATGATTCCCAAATATTAAAAAAAAAAAAGAAGAAGGTGTATGTGAAGCTCACTCTAAGTCACTAAAAGTGTTTCTTTATGTGCAACGTCGGGTNTGATTTGAAAACATTTTTTTAAGAAACATTCGAATATTGATTATTTAAAAAAGTAATTGACGAGGAATAATATTCAAATCACTTTATGGTCGTCTAAACATTTTTTAGAATCACTCTTAATGTAGTACAACCAACTAATTTTATTATTAAAAGTCACTTTTAAGGAAAGGCATTTTAATTAGGAAAACACTTTTATATTAAAAGTGTTAAGAAAATTTAAATAATAATAATAATAAGTTGCTTCAATTTACCCCAATTTAGTTCCAAAAAATTTGATCAGTAATGTAAATAAAGTATAAAACTTTTTCTAAAGGGCCTTAAAAATCACACATAAATCAAGTCATTAATTAATAACAAAACCATATATTATATAATTCCACACAAGTTCAAAAAAAAATAAAATAAAAGTAGATTCCAATTGACTCGACATTTTGAAAACTCTCTCTCTCTTAACTTAACCATTTAAGCTATGCTCGATTTGACGGGAGCGAATTGGTTGAATGATATTAACTTTTATTAGCATATTTATTTTGTGGTTTTCCTTACGATAACGTTTGCTTCTTTCTTTTCCGCAAAAATAAAATTCTCCTAACCCCATTTAGATTCCACAACTTTGAGGCTACCCAATATGCAACTTTTCGTGTGGGTTAGATTTGATTTCTGTTTCTTTATTTTTTATACGTCGAAATAGATGTCGGGTGGTTTACCCTAGTAGTACCTCGAGCTTGCCACCACGCTATCCCAAGAGTTTGATTTTCCACTAGTTTTCTTTTAGATCCTTGATTACTTTTAATATTATTTTTGGAGCTATCTATTTTGTATAAAAATTAATGTACATCCTCTATCAATCCCGAGCACTCAAATTCTTAAAATAAAATAATAATAATAATGATAATGAGTTGTTTTTGTTTCTATACTTTTGACTTTTGTTCATTTTAGTCTTTATACTTTTAAGATGTTTATTTTGATCGGATACTTTTAACTTTTGTCTATTTTATTCCATGTACGTTTTAAACATAGTCCTCCTACTTGTAAAGAGTATGTGCTTTAGTCTCTTCGTTTTCTTTTCTATATCTCTTTTTTTTTTAGTCAAAATTGCAACACAACATTAAACTCAGTAAATTTTAAAAAACGTAGTCCAACTTTATGAGAATTTTTATTGTAATGCATCGAATTTGTGTTGAAATTTTGCAAGTAGTTAGAGACCAAAATAACCACTTTTTAAAATATTGAAACCAAAACAAACGTTTGGAACTATAATGCGACTAAGGTAGACAAAAATTGAAAGATTAGAAATTAAAATAGAATTTAAATGAAAAAAGTATAAAAATAATAAAAATAAAAACTACAGAGATTAAAAATACTTTTCTTGATAGTTCCTACCATCAAGCTGTAAGGTAACAAATCGTATATCTATTCATTATATTTCTTAAATATTATTCATTTTGTGAGATTCTCTCAACTATTTAAGCGACATGGCCTCTAATCTACCTATGTTTTTCTTTAACTATTTTAATTCTTCATTTGAAAATACCCAAAAATTTTAAATGAAATTTAATTAGAAATATAAATTCAATAATTGATCTAAAAATATATATTTTTTAAATTATTATCCCAACTAACTGATCCAATTTGTGATCCATACTATGGTTTTGGGTTCAGGACAGTACGGATATAGGGGCATAAAGGCCAAAGAGCCACCGACTCTTCAATAATAATAAAAAAAAAGGTTGGATAACCCAAACAATATCTTAGACATGTTATGCTCGAACCTAGAACCAAACCAAACAAGTAGTTGACAGAATAGAGACTTGTTCGAAAAGTGAAAGCAAGTTACAACTATTTCTGTATTTCTCTCTTACTTTAACCGTACTAAATATTTATTGATCTTTTCAAAATGTATATTTTCAAGTGAAGAACTATTTTGTTGGCATTTTGACAGACAAATAATTAAGTGTTGAATCTAAACGCATTTTAAGATCACATAAACTGAAAAAAGAATTCATTCTAAAAGCATTTTGGAAATGTTGACAGATTATCTCATAAACTTGAAGCAGATGTTAAGAGATTGGTGTTGATATTTCATGAGAGAGCATCACAAAACTTTGGAAAACTTCCACTGTGAAATGAGGTGAAATTATGGCAAATTTTGGGGTCATTTAGAATTTGATAATGGCAATAATCTATTCAGGAAAAAACAGAGAAGCAGAGAGGGGTGGGAGGGAGGAGCTTTTCTTTCTACCACTCTTTGCAATCTCAAAGAGTTTAAATACAAGAAGAGCCTCAAAAAAAAGTAATTAAAATTTCGGTCTGAGTTCCTGTCGTTTTCGTAGTCGTTGTTCTGCTCTACATTTCAAGGACTGCAGAGGTTCTTAAGATCCTCCTCTTTCGCATACCAACCCGGTATTATCTTCGACACGTGAGGGTACAGATCTTTATATGAATTTCTGATTGTCCCTTCTGCGACACCGGTAGCTACCGATATGTCTGCACTCAAATCACAGCCACACATTTAATACATAAAACCCTTGATCAATGATGTTATCAAAGGGTCGGGACCCACAATGACAAAATTTGCAGATCAGATTATGATCAGATCTCTAGAAACTTATGACGAAGTGAAAGGTTACCTTTCAGAGGCTTCTTATCATCTGAAAGCTGAGTAATTATGTAAATAACTGCTGCTGCAATGGAAATTGGGCTTCTCCTGAAATGGGGGAAGAAAATACTCTTTAGAAAAAAGAAGGAAAAAATGTCCAGTCCAAAGAAATTGTGAGCTCCAGGAGGTACTGTTGATTTGGGAATATATTACAGCACTGAAAAATTCTTGGGAGAACTACAGTATAAATATGAATAACCTTACCCTCCAATGCCAAAATTCCACCCACCCAAAAAGAATGGAAATTTTTCCGTTTTAAGAAACATGAACAGTAACTATCTTTGTTTCTTGTTTTCCGTTTGTAAGAAACATAATCCGTAACTATCTTTGTTTCTTGTTTTTCATTTTTAGGAAATATTTCTAAAATTGTGTACAAATTTTAGGAACAACGAAATGAAACTTCTTGTTCTCATTTCTAATTTATTCCAAAACATGAATCAACCATTCTTGACTTATAAAATACACAATAAATATTAAAAATAAATATATCATAAAAATTTTTTAACATGTAATTTAAAACATTAATTTTTATAAAAAGAATCTAATTTTTATAGTTTAAAACCTAAGAGAATAAGAAACAAAAAAAATTACCAAAGAAATTTCTATTTCATTTTCCGAAAAAAAAAAGAGAGAGAGAGAACTAGAAAGAAGAAATAGTTACAACATGCAGTTCTATTTTTCTTTATTTTTTTCTTTATTAAAAATGAAGAAAGAAACGAGAATGTTGCCGTACAAGTCTAAACAACCCAATCAACATTTTTGTTTTACTTATTTACTGACATTTTACTTTTGTTTTCTAATCTAAGCATTATCAAAGTATCAAACAGAGGACAGGCAAAGAAAAATCCCATTAATCATGCATGTGCTAATATACCTTACAGGTCAAAAATAAATTTCCTATCCAGCAGTGACACTACTATTTATTGTCCACCACATCAACATCATTTAAGAATAACGTGGAGTCTAACAACATTAAAGAATTATCTAGGAAAAAAAATTCAAAGTAGGCAGGAGAGGTAGATACTGGACTACCAGAAATTTTCCCATTATACATTACATGGTCTTAGGAATTGGCTAATACAGCCAGGCCATAGGATGGTTGTGTAAAGGGTGAATTTTGTCAAACATATAATCACGGAGTGAACGGTTAACGGACCGATCAAAAAAATGACAGCAAAATAATGCAATAACGCAATAACGACAAATTCATAAAATCTAGAGACTACAAAACAACAATTAAAGGAAGCCAACATTACCTAATATCAAACTCTTCAGACTTCTGTACAGCTTCTTGGGCAGCTTTAACAGCTTGATTGTTCATGCCAAGATTAGAACAAAAACGCCTCTGTTGATTCAGGAAAAAAATAATTTGATGTCAGAAGAAATAAATGCAACATCATCCATAATCAAAGTTTTAATTAAATGTGACATTTTCACCAAAAACCTCACCATAAAGTCTCCAGCGTGTATCGTTCCCATCTCCACAGACTGACCTGTCTCCAACCCCAATTGTTTCACAATGTATTCTTTTGCTCTGCCAATCTCCTTCTTTGTTGCCCCATTGGCAACCGAGCAAATTTCTATCGAAATGAGCATATGGTTAGGTAAGAGTAGAAAATAAACTACAACAGCTCCAGATATCAAAAGGTTTATAAGCAGTACCCTTGACCGTGCGGGGTTTGTCTTCTTGTCGACAAGCAATGTATAAGCAAGCAGCCAATAAAGCATCTTGATTTCTTCCTCTACTAGATTTTTGATCTTCTACTCTTTTATATATCTCATTCGCCCGATCCTATTAACAGTTAATAAATAAATAAATAAATAACCATTGAAGAAGATTGACTATTTATAAAATATTAAAGCTCACTAGTTAAAGGAATGGAACTGATCTAAAACCCATCAGTTAATGAATAGAACTCATACTCAACAACAAAAATCAAAAACTAACATGATCTTCAAACCAGAAAATACAGGTTTATATTTTCACCTAATCCTATCTAAACCAGAGAAAATCCTGTGCTTGCTCGTTTGAATAATCAGCAGGCACTCTACAATATTGGGGAGGAACAATTTCACTATAGTGTTGTGTTACTAAACTTAAAAATTCCAAGAATTCAAATTGTAATCTTCACATGTGACATTGCATAATTTTGTTTTTTTTTTCCAATCTTCTTCAATGGTTATTTTTTTAATGTGACATTGCATAAATGATAAGTTGTCCTAACGGGAGCAACAACTGCATTTATATCCAGAAAAAGGGTCTCAGCAACTGTGAAGAAAAGAAATCATACAACTTGAAGAAAATATGTAAAAAGAGTTGCAACATTGGCACACCATCAGTTGAAACTTTTATAATTTTTCTTAAATAATGCATTTGTTTTCATATGGTCTATCAGAAGTAAAAAACGGCTGCTTTTTTTAAAAGAAACTATTATTATTAGTACGGTAGTACCAATAACAATTATTGTATCATGTTAATGTATATAAATAAATATACAACCTTTTCATTATTAACTAAAATTTTGAATCGAGTAACCAAAAAAGCCAAAACTACAAAAGGACTCTCCAATTGTTGAGAACAATACCAACCAGCAACACGCAACAGATAATAATTACAAAATCATTTTGTCAGACACCCAAGGATAGGTGGTCATCCAAAAAACTCTAATGCTCTCATCATTATTCTGTCTAACGATGTTTAGATTTGGTAAATGTTTTCTTTACTCAAACGGTATAAGGTACAACAGACACTTCTAATCTTAAACTGTAGCCTGCTTCTAGAGAATTCTTCAAAATTATAGATAATTTATTTATTTCTATCTTTTACCCAGTATCCGATGTTCTTTACTCTGTCTCCTAATTCCAGTTAATGCCCCACAACTCCCTCACTGTTGTTAAGCTCACTCACTAGTCCAGCAAATTATTTATGTTGTAAATTCATTCATAATGTAACTGATTAGTTATTGTGATTAGTTGAGTTGGTTTATTAGTTGATGTATTCACAGTGGGTCTATAAATACTACTGCTTTTGATCACACTTGATGAGGAATGAAGATTAATTTTGTGGTCACCTACTGAGTAAACTATTATGGTATCAGAGCACCACAGTCTAACGATCCAATTGTCTTGAGAATTTTTTCTTGAGAATTTTTTCTCTCATAAGTTACGAGTCACTCACATTCCCGCTGCTGCCCAAATAGCTGATATCTTGACAAAGCCACTCTCTGCAGCACGATTTCTTCCTCTCAAAGTCAAACTCAATGTTCATTCTCCATTGAACATTGGTTTGTGGGGGGGTGTTAAGCTCACTCACTAGTCCAGCAAATTATTTCTGTTGTAAATTCATTCATAATGTAACTGATTAGTTATTTTGATTAGTTGAGTTGGTTTATTAGTTGATGTATTCACAGTGGGTCTATAAATATTAAATACCACTGCTTTTGATCACATTTGATGAGGAATGAAGATTAATTTTGTGATCACCTACTGAGAAAACTGTTAACTGTTATTAACCCTCTTACCCTCCTTCCCCAGACCTCAATAGCATCTTCAATAACTTCCGCATGCATTTGTCCTTGTAGAGGATTCTACTATTAATTTAATTTTTCGTTAAATTACAAATTTGGTCACTATGATTTGAATTTAATTTCAATTTGGTCCTTATGGTTTCTAAAATTTTAATTTAGTCCCTATATTTTAGACTTAGTTCCAATTTCGTCTCAATGGTTTGGTTAAACCTTACAAGTCCCTATAGTTTAGACTTAGTTCCAATTTAGTCTCAATGGTTTAGTTAAACCTCACAAATTGTTCCGAAATGTCATCTACTTACCCAAAAATCAATCTATTTCCCCTAATTTTTACTCAATCGTCAATCCTAAATCCTAATATAGACTATGGGTGCTCACGGGACGTGGCAGGGACGAGGAAGGCTTCTCCATCCCCGTCCCCATCCCTGCCCCTGCCCCCCGTTTAATTCCACACGCAAAATTTTGTGGGGAATGTAGCGGGGATTCCTCTTGAGGAATTTACGGGGATTTCCCATAGGAAAAAAATCAGACTGAGAGGGAGAGGGAACAGGAGACAGCAGGTGGTCGGTGGGGGTGGCTGTTGGGGAAAAAACCATAGTGAGAGGGAGAGAGAAAGGTAGGTAGTAGGTGTCTGGTGGACGGTGGGCAGTGGGTGTTGGGAAAAAAAAAAACCTAGAAGATGGGGGAGAAAGAATGGGAGGCGATGGGTGGGGTGGGGTGGGTGTGGGTGTCAGAGAAAAAACTAAAGGGAGAGGGAAAAAACCTCTAGGGAATCGAACTTGGCGTGCAGCATGAGCTGACAGCAGCGGCGGGAGCAAGCCAATGACGGCTGAGGAATTGAGAGGGAGACTGAGAGGGGAGGGAGAGGGAAGCAAAAGGGGACTTGTTATTTTGAGAAAATATCCAGAGGGATATGGACTGAGGAATTGAGAGAGAAAGGGAAGGGAGAGATGAGACGGCTGGATGTGGATGGGACTAATTAGGATTAGGGTTTTTCAAATTTTTTCTTTTTGGATGAAAAGCCGAGCTTTCATTGAGAAAATGGTTTTTCAAGTATATATATAAGGGGCGGGATAGGTAGGTGACAGGGACAATTTTTCCCCAATCCCTGCCCCGCAAAGATCCTAAACAAGAATTCCCGTAGGAAAAATGAACAGCCCTAATACAGACAGCTAACACAATTAGAAAACATCAACTGTCACGTTAAAAAAAAAATGTCACATGTTCAATATGATTATGTCAACACGATGCATTAGGTTTGACCAAGTATACGGACCAAATTAAAACTAAGTCCAAAGCATTTGGACAAAATTGAAACTTCTAAAACCATTGGGACCAAATTGAACTAGGGTCAAGCCATAAGAACCAAATTCCTAATTTAACCTTTCTTTTTCAAATAACAATGAGCCATTAATTCATTAATGATGTTTAAACACAGTAAATCCTGTCTTTACTCAAAATCTATGTCAGACACTTCCCTGTCTCAACTATAGTGCGTTTCTAGAGTATTCTTCAAAATCATAGATGAATTCACTCCCCACCCCCAAACTATCCAACATCTTCTGTCTCCTCAATTATCCTAATGGTCCCTTTTTGCTTCTTCCCTCCCCACATTCTCAATAACTTCAATATGAATTTTATTCCTACAGAAATAAAACTCATAAGTCATAACAAACTTCGAGTCCTGAAGCTAAACCAATAAGTCAAGTGCATCAATCTTGAGTTTAGGCAAGCATCTTCGAGGATAGAAATGAGTTTCCTCCCAAGCTTTAGAAATCATGGAATCTTCTGTTTTTCCCAGGGCAAATTTTGGGTATTTTCTGTTCTATGCTTGTATCTCACAATTCATATGAACCAGAATCTACGTAAGCTAACTCTTCTTAATTGACCCATTCATTGTGGCATTATATCATAATGGATGATCATTCTATACTGACAACTAACCTGAGTGCTTTGAGAAAATACAAGAAATGGAAACTCGTTGCATTATGTCATAATGGATGGAAAACTGCATACCTTAATGGTTGCAACAAGGCCCAACCTGAAACACAATAAAGCTGCATTAGTTTTTAGTGTGGCTCTTTTTGACAAGTGATCTCATTCAATGCTTGAATGCCAAAAGTTAAATTGCACCAGTGAACCAAAATCATCATAACCATGGAACTCGTCATCCATATTGCAAAAATATGTGAACTAATAATTTCATTAAGCAATATAAATCAGTCTCAGGTAGTCATAATTCCAAGCTGGGACACTCGTTAATAACCAGCCAAAGTACAAATCTAAATTTTTTTAGTATAAGAAAGCCAAAAAATTAAAAGAAAATAAGAAAATACCATATAAAGATCCATGACCATCTTGTGGCAAGGCCTATTATAGAATATCAAATTTTCAAACACTAGATGGAAAGAGTGGACAATAAGTCTATTCATCATTTAAATCCATATTAGAGAACTGGCTCCTCCCCCCAAAATGAAGAAAAATTTTGAAATCCCAAAGCAACATGATAAATCGACCTAACTGAGTCCTGACTTAAAAAGCATTCAATTCCATCTACAAGTTTCCAGGATTTAATAGAAAGAAAGCAGAAGCTACAAGAAAATTCAACTCCAAACTTTAGTTCCGTCGGACCATTTTACAAAATTCAGCTCAACTATCCATCTAACATTCTCCCCACAAAAGGAATACGCAGATCCAGTTTTCATTTTCAACACTTCTTAACGCAACATCTAAGTTTATAAATTCTGATAACTCAATCCCGTATACAAGATAATTTATTAAGGATTATTATAGACTTCTTTTCCAAGCAAGAGAGGAACACTTCTCTAAATGACTAAAATTTAGTCAACCAGCCTCAGCTGCATAACCCAAATCCTTAACAAACACCGACCCAACAATGATTTGGTATCCATTACCAAAAGTTTTCCCACGAACACAAAATCCTCAAAACCACTCAGATTTTTCAATTCCAACCCCTCCGCGATTTCAATTCGATCTGTCTCTAACGCTAAAAGGCTACCGAAACGAAATCGAGATTCAGTTCAATCCAGAGAAACCCAACAAATCATATGCCTCCTCAACATCGAAACGCCACCGAAACATCGAAGCCCCCCTTACCTATCAGACATAGTAGCGATGGTCTTGAAAGCAAGAATCAGCCCTCGATCTGGATTAGACCCCCGATTCTGCCACCGTCCCAAGGACGAGGACAAGAACTCCCCAGACGTACCATTGGGCTTGGCAATCACCGTGGAGAGCCCCCCATCGGCGAGAAGCGGGTTCGTCGGGCCACCAACACGAACCGGGTCGTTATCCCCGGACTCGTTGGCGAAAGTCCTCCACTCGGAGGTCTCATCGATGGAGTGCGACTCGAGCACAAGGCCGCACTCGGAGCAGACCGTGTCTCCGGCGGAGTGGTCGAACACAACCTCCGTCTGGCGCTTGCAGTCGGAGCAAAACGCATCGGACATTGTTCGCTACCCTACCCTAAATTGGAAGCTTAATTTTCCCCAATTGAACAATAACAGGGCGGGGGACTCCTCCGGCGGAACAGAATTTAGTGGTTCTTCTCCCCGGCCGGCCGTCGGAAAAGAATTTATCGGCGATTGGGAAGAATTTGAAGAATTTGAAGAAGAAGAGAGGGTATTTATAGAGAGGGATTTTTGTGAAGGGGAATTTCAGGGAATTAGGAAAGTCATGGAAGTTTCGTGGATGAGAGAGCTTAGTTGAACAAATAGGGTGCGTTTGGAAACAGGGTTGCCTTTGTTCTTACTCGGATTTGGCCGACTTTTTATTCCAATTAAGTTTTGTGGATGCCTAGGTTAATTAATTAGGTGGAAAGGGGAAAAAAACCTTTGGGGGAAAAATTTTAGGTTATGTATTATAATTAATATCTATCAGAAGATTTCTTCCTTACCAAAATAAAGTATAAGAATTGGGAACTAGACGTGTTAGAGGTGGAATTATAGTGAAGTAGGAGCCACATGGGTTTGGAGTCTAGGAGATGGGGTGTCTGACCCGACCAAATTAGGGCGGGATCATCCAAGCACTCGATCAGATGAGGTCATGACCACTCGACCACCTAACTAGAGCTGGGGACTACTCGGATGGAGCCAACTGAACCTTGTCAAGCTAGTCCATCCGAACCAACTCGAGAATACTCCCTCTATGAATAAGAGGAAAGATCTTAAGCAGGAGATGTGTTCTACAACTTAGCTAGTTTTTTCTAATCTCAACGAAATCCTTTACTAACTTAGGTATTTAAATGTGTTGGACTTAGCACCACATATGCAGATTTCTTATGTATATAGGTATTCGTCAGAGCTTTTGTCGTCAAAACATAGATTCAAATTTCCTGCATCAACGAAACTCCGACTGTTTTAGGTCCTCGAGCCATACCTAAACCATCTCATCATCCATTAGATAGAAAGATTATCCCTCAATCTTTCTCTTCCTTTCTGTACCCACCCTTTGTTTGGAAACATATGTATTTTTTCTATTTGTATGTTCATTTATTTTTATGAAAGTATCGTGACAATTACCTCCCTTATCATGTTAATGTATGTTGATGCAAGATTGAGCTGAGGTATAAAAGATGACAGGGCCGGCCACACTTGGACGATTCCCTAGGTACCTACAAGGAGGTAACCACTCCAAAGCCCAAGTCAGTTTTCAAGCCGAGCTCAATAGGTAAGCATTAGACAGAAGGTCCTTGGCAGAGAGTGGCGTATTTATAGCGGCAGATGGGTAGATATACGTCCCATCGATGTATTTCGCTGCTCGAGGAGGGGCTCACCGAGGGACCGTTGGTCCTTGGCAGTGACCAGTCCGATCCCTGTTCACGAGAACAAGATTTAGGTGGGTCTTCATCTTCATTGTTGGAGTAGAGTTTTTGCATAAAACCTACTCATGCACTACCATAGAGTTCATACGGTTTAAGGATGGGTTAATTGTCCACTTTTGCCCGAACAATATATGATAGGACAAGTTTAGGTCTACGTATATTTTATGATATCATCAATCATGCTAATGTATGTGTTGAGTATTTTTAATACACGCCTTTAATATTTTTCTCGAGTAATGTGAGTGACTTGGATTGCCAGCACCATATAATGGTGTTTGCTTTCACATTGGCTTTTCGTTTTTCTTTTTTTTAAATTCAATTGATTATTGAAGTTATTTATGTTACTATAATGATTTATGTAAAATTTTTATAGGATCCTCAAATAAAGATTTCAAATTATTATAAATTATGCTTTGAGTTTTTACTATTTTTTTCTATAGACTTTTCTCACAAATTTTAAATGTTGAAAGCATGCATGTAGCAACGTTCTAACAATCTGAGTCTAAAAAAATTTATTCGTTACAATCAATTTTCACTATAAATATTTATCTTCATCAAATTAGACCTAGATAAATTTTGAGATTTTATCCTCTCTAATATTCGCTAATTCGCCCGTTAATTTTAACAAAAAAAAATCAAAAACTCGCTATTTTGCACAAAATAATTTTGGTCAATGCACCTTGCTAGAACTCACAAAATTCAACCAAAAAATACTAATTCTACAGGGATTTTTACAAAATTCAACCAAAAAATACTAATTCTACTGGGATTTTTTTTAAATGGACTATTATGTTCTGGTTATTAATAACTTTTCTTCTCCATCATTTTGTTCTAATTGCTGCCGATAATTTTAAGTATTTTTTATTTCGATTTGTACGTTGTCATTGTCACTATTCATATAGGTGATATTTTTCTATAAATTGAAATGATGTATTTTTACTCATATTTTTTCAATAAAAGTATTTTTTGTTGTTGGATGTGGAGCATGTGGATCTATATTTTTACTAATATATTCAAAATAGTTAAAATACTAATAAAATAAATAATATTTTGTTTATAAATATATGAAAAATAACATAGATATAAATATATTAATATATTTTAAGAAAATCGCGTACATGGAAAACGTGTTGACACCTGAATAGCATCTGATAGTTTAGATGCCTAACTTAATTTTGAAACTTTTTATTTAAATTATTTTTATTTTGTTATTACTTTTAAATCTACGTTATTTTTTAATTTATTTTTAAAATTACATTATTCTTAAAATTATCCTGTTCTAATGTCAATTTTCTCTACAATTCTATCGAGTTTGTATTAGACATATGTTTTATAATTTATTGAATGTACATGAGAATATTCTTTTATCGATTTTTCAAATAAAAACTTAGGTAAAAATTTAACATACAACGGGATGAAATATAAAAATTTAGAGTAATATGTATTTACAAAAATATCACTTTCATTTTTTTCCAAATATAGCGTAATTATGACTTTGTGATGAGTTTTGCATAGCATTAAAGTTCGATTTGAATTACACTATTTTTATAAACTTTTAAACTTTTTACTATATTTAAAAATTTATAATTTAAAGTTTGATTTGAACTACACTATTTTTATAAAATTTTAAACTTTTTACTATATTTG
>NW_019104574.1:107960-174251 GCF_001995035.1 Momordica charantia
AATCTTTATAGTACGAGTGAA
Source organism: Momordica charantia (assembly GCF_001995035.1). Next base: position 107,982 of record NW_019104574.1, read on the forward strand.
GTCCAAATTAATGAAATGGGAAGTTATGATAAAATTTTGACTGCCTGGTCAATTTAAGAGATGGGAATTGAATATTTTTGCTCATGATTTTTTTTTTATTTCCACAATAAAATGCCATAATTACCTTTGTTGAAAAAAAAAACACTATAATTATAGCATTATACAAAAGTTAGCACGTGCATTTGAAATTTTCTTTTTGGGAAGAAGGCATTTGTAATGTTATTAATTATTCTTCTCATGGCTTTTTTTTTAACGTAAAAAATATAATATGTGCGATAATTATGGGGAAAAAACATGTTAGAGATTTAAATTAGTAGACATTTAACGTAATTTCACTTGTTTAGAAAGTCGAATACATTATCAATATGAACGTAACCATGGTACTACATTTCTATCGACATATTAGTATTTCTATCAACATTTTCATATGTTCATCAATCTAACATGGGCCAGTTTAAATTAAATATATATATATATATATATGTATAAAAATCTAAACCTAACCACGGTATTACATTTCTGATACTTCTATAGTAAAGGAAAAAAATGACAAAATATAAAAAAAAATATATATCATTGATATCAACCTAATATTATTAATAATAAATTTTAACTCATTTGAAAATGGTAGGTTTTTATTTATTAATTCCAATATTGGTTACAATTTTTCTATTTTTATAACTTTTCCAAAAATATCCACCAATATCAACATTTTTATCGATATTTGTATCGACATTTTTATTAGCATCGACATTTAAAATCTTGAGCATAATTTAATTGGTTATAAGATTATGCATCTATTCTAGATGTCAAATGTTCAAATCCTTATATTGTTAAATGGAAAAACGAAAATAGAACAAAATAAAGTCAAATACTCATAGCTCGCGCAGGTGACAACAGGTAAAAGTAGTATGCATACTTAAAACATAAAATTTAATCGAGACAAAATATGATGGTAAATAACAAAAATGACCAAAATAGTTATTTTTGAAAAAGTAGACCAAAATCGACATTTTAAAGTTTAGAAATAGGAACCAAAATAGAATAAATGTAAAAGTTTGAAGATTTAAACCTATAAATTATAAAGAAAAAGTAGCAAAAGTTCCCTCAAATGGATTCAATTAATAACTATTCGATACCTTTGTTTTCAAAAACTGTTTTAAGATTCTACGATCCAAATAATATAAATTCTAAAAACAACATTTTTCAGATTATGAAATTTGAAACTATAAAATGCAAAAATTACGTAAAGATAAAAACTTTATATATCAGGTTATAATCTCCTTTCATTTTTTGTTAAAATTAAAAAATGCAAAATATAATATATATTTTAAAATGTATAAATAGTGTAAAATAATAATTCTACCAAACTTATAACATATTTGTTAATAAATCAATTAATAATATTTTAGATTTAACTAAATATTTAGTAAAGAACTCTCATTAATTTACAAATATATTACTAAACATCCAAACAATTTTTTAAATGGAGATTCAATTTCTAAATCTGTTACCAAACACATCTCTAAAAACATTTAAAAAAAAAAAACACTGTTATCATTGAATCCCTTGGTTTCAGACCACCAACCATACAAACTCTTTGCAACTCATATGGAACTAAATAAGAAAAAAGAAGTTACAAAGGAACAACAAACCTCTATCACTTCAAATCATTCTTGTTTCAAATAAGATAAAGAGTTTAAAACTATTTCTCGAATTTCAAATCATTTATTGAACTTTCTTGATGTCAAATAGAAGGTTAAAGATTAGTAGGGAATTATGGTTGTCAAAAGACAAATGCTTATCAAACACGACATGAACATGGAAGCTAAATCGTACCGCCTCACCGGCTAGTAAAATAGAGACCGATCAATGTATGGGAATCTAGAAATAATAACTCTTATCATCTAAAAACATATGTTGGAAAGAAACAAAAATCTATTGGAAAGAGATAAAAGGACATTGTTACGAGTTTTTGGTTGGATGAATAATGTAGAACTCAAAACATATATCTTTTGATGACCGTGAGCAGCTGGTCAACCATTTATGCACACCTCGACTAATTTCATGGGGTGAGAGAAAACAGTTCAAACCATTAAAAAAAAAAGTAACAAAAAAAATAATATTAGAAAAAGTACCATTTAAATAAATTGAAGGATTTCAATCATACATACCTCGCTTGCAAAATCTGTCAAAAACTTCATTTTTTGAAAATCCAATGTTGGAGAATTAGATTAACCAATGCTGCATATTCATCAAATAAGCCTGCAAAATGTTAAGAAATTACAAAATCATGTTACATAGAAGACAATTCCTCTCTCTTAAGAAAATCCTCCTTCTCCAAAGGAATACAAAGTTTCTAAGTATTCTATGCACTTTGTAATTTTGTAAAGGCAAATGATTTTATGATGCTAAATACGGATTTTAATTATACGTTTAAAATAAGAAACAAATTTGTTCTTCATCTAATCTTCATAAGTGGAGTTCATGAAAATGTTGTCATGTCCATCGAAGATCAAGTAAAACACGAAAAGAGAGAGTGAAAGACTAGCAATGCAGTAGCAGTACTAAGGAGAAAGCAGAGCGAAGTGAAGTTTCTACCTGTTAATGATCAGATAGTCTACCATCTTAAGCACTGAGATCTGCGTTCGGCATTGACAAGGCTTAATCTCTAGACATTGGATTCAGTTCTACTATCAACTCATTGCATATCTCGATTGACACTATCAAATGAAATCTCCTCTCAGTTCCAAAAGATTGGAGAGAAGTAATATAGAAGAGAGAAGAGTACCAATATGAACAATGACACAACTATAGGAAGTCGTAGGCGAAGAGGCACATAAAGGCACCATTGTTGCCATATCCTCGAGGCAACACTCCACTCAATTAAGACACTTTACAACGAAAAGCTCCCAATAAGAGAAAGAAAGAGATGAATAACATGCTTGCATCACATCAAGAAGAAAAATGGAGAAATAGCAGAGATATCAAAATAAAGATTTTTTTTCCTTTTGATATTTGTGTGTGTCCGGGCCAGTTTGTTCACACCTCGTCTAATCACAAGCCAATCGACTAACCCTACTACATTTGGTTGACAAGAAAACTCGTAGAATATTAAATCTTAGGTAAGTGGGCAACATGGTTTGAACCCCTAACAAGAGAGGAATAGAGGCTTTGTTTTATTTCCAAATAGGTGGACAATCAAGGATATTTATTTGACACAATCATTAATCAACGATTCACGTTACAGTAGTAAACTCGTCAATGTACATGTCTTACCGCTCATCGATCTCTCTCTAAAAGAAAAGAAAAGGTCATTGCAATTGCCTATACTATACTACCATATCTCAATATAAATTCAAAACTTCATCTAAAATGTATCCAATATCACAAAGTTGATTTGCCAATGCATTCAATTCTGAATGTGTCCGATCTCCAGTAAGAAAAACATGCACCCCATCCTTGAGTTCAATCCAACTACAACCTGGTGTCTTCTTAACATTTTGTTCCTTCATTGTTTTTCTAACCTCTAAGACCTCTCCGTATCGACCTACAACACCATAAACGTTAGACATCAATACATAACTCCCACAATGCTCTGGTTCAAGTTGCATTACTTTTCGTGCAGCAACTTCAGCCAACTCTGCATTCCCATGAAGTCGACATGCTCCTAATAGAGCCCTCCACACAATGGGATTGGCTTGAATAGGCATTTTTTGGGCCAACTCATAAGCGTCCTTCAGATGCCCAGCTCGACCGAGCATATCAATTACACACGTATAATGCTCAATAGTTGGAATAACACCGAATTCAGACTCCATTTGAGCTAAAAACAAACGCCCTTGACTCACGAAACCTGCATGATTGCATGCCGATAAAACTCCAACAAACGTAACTTCATCTGGCTTAATTCGGGCCTCGCACATGCAAGAAAATATATCCAATGCCTCCATGCCATATCCATGCATGCCATAACCCATAATCACAATGTTCCATGATGCCACATCCTTATTGCTCATTAGATCAAAAACCATGAGGGCATTTTTCATACTTCCACATTTTGCATACATATCCATAACAGCATTATTTACAAGCAAATCATCTACACCTCCATCCTTTCCAAATCCATTAACAATCATATATCCATGGATTTCTCTACCATGCATGAGCGCAGCCAAATGAGAGCAAGCTGGAAGCACAGTTGTGACGGTTACTAAATCAGGTAGAATCCCGGACCCTAACATCTTATCAAAAAGCCTCAAGGTACCATCGTGATCACCATATTGTTCATGAACCGATATAATCGAATTCCATGAGAATATGTCCTTCTCATCAATCATCTTGAAAATCATTAGAGCATCTCTGATATGCTTGCATTTCCCATACATATCAATTAGCGCGTTCAAAACTGCAACTCCCAAATTATAACCCATTTTTGTCACAATTGCATGAACTGTTCTCCCATTGTTTAAATCTCCCCTTAAAGCAAAAATAGATAAAATGCCAGTAACTGTAAACCTACTAGGTAAAATCCCTTCTATACTCATTCTTCTGAAAACTTCCAATGCCTCATCAAGGCAACCAATCTGGGCATACCCATTGATCAGTGCATTCCAAAGCACAACATCTCTTATTGAAAGTTCTTCAAATACTTTTTGTGCATTCTCCATTAAGCCAATCTTTAAGTAAGTATTTACTAAAGCACTACCAACAAACATATCCAATTCCAACCCCATTTTAAATAAACATCCATGAATTTTCTTCACCTCCATAGCCTCACAACAAGATCTAACTACGCACGGAAAAGTGTATTTATCAGGCATTACACCCTCTAACCTCATTTGCTTATAAAATTGAAGCCCATTTGAAGCAAGTCCGTTTGCGACAAACCCAGAAATCAAAGCATTATATGCAAACACATTACGCTCGTGACATGGATCATGGAAAACCAAAATGGCCTCCTCCATTTGACCACATTTGGAGTACATGTTGATTAAGCTAGTGATGGATGAAGGTGAATGAGAAAAACCATAGGTGATCATGAGGGAGTGAAGCTGTTTTCCTCTGTTGAGATTCTTGTGGTCAGCACATGATTGTAGAAATGAAATGGATGTGGTTACATTTTCGAGCAGTTGAAAAACCGAACACTTGGAAGGTGGAGAAGTAGAGAAACTAAGAAAGGAAGAAAAAAGGTAGTGCTTCTTGGAGACAATTTTGGAGAAGTTGATCTTTTTGGTTGTTAAACACCAAGCTAATCTATCGACAACGTCGTCAAAAACTTTGTGTGGTTTTAACATATTCGACACCATCACCTACAACGACAAGATACCAACCAAATAAATAAATCAAATCTACTGACAACGTACAAATGAGAACGATCACCTAAAACAGAGCAAATTTTCTGAAACCATCTACTAACATTCTTCCTTTTTACGAGTCTTTCATGCATTTACAAGAGTCGTAACACCATCAAAATACATTACTCGACCCTCAACTCATTATCTTTCTTTCCGTTTTTCATGTATTCATCTAAAAAACATATATGAACACTTACGGGCAATACGAAAAAAGAAAAACTCAATACAAAAGGTTGCTGAGAAAAAAAAACCAAAATGCTAACCAAACTACACAATTACTAAAAAGGGGATCCAGTTCAAAGTAACGAGATGTAAAAGGGTAATCACAAGAATTCTCAGTAACCAAAACCCATCAAACCTAGTAAGATAAACAAGAAAACTCAAAAATAAAGGAGAAAAAATGAAAGTTCGAATCCTACCAACACCCAACTGTCCAAATAATCCACACAATTTAGGTTTCCAAGCACAAGTAAGTAATTCTACAGTGGCCTGAACAAATGAAACAAAATCCAAAAGATTCTGAATGAACCAACAATACAAATGACATAATGGAACTCACATTCTAATGGCGGCAAGAGATTTCACTTCGCATTGCAGCCATTTCCTACCTTAAGAAGCATCCATTTTCACTACCGCCAAAGAGGGGCTTCTCTTTTTAGCTCCACGGGTCGCCTAGATGAATGTGAGAGAAATTGAGATTCCTCCCTCTTTTTTCACAATCTGTTTTTGGTCTGCAATATCCCAGCAACAAACCAACCAAACAAAATGATATAATCTTGAGCAACTAAATTTTTCAGTTCCATATCTTTCCCCGTCGCCGCCACCGACGTGAGTTCGCAAGTCGCCGGTGGGAAGTGTTGTCTTCTTCGCGTTGTAGAAATCGCCGTCGAAGGAAAAGCAATCGCCGATGAAGAATCTGAAATCGTCGCCGAAGAAGAAGCCGAAATGGCAATTGATTTTGCGATTCGAAGAGAGAGAGATGGGCGTGTGACTAGAGAATTGGGCTTCGACTTGGGCTCTTATTAGATGTTCTTTCCCTTTGCATAAAAAAATACTTTTCGTATTCTTCAAAAAAACAAACTTTTCGTCTTGCCAATTTCAGCCATGTTACTTGCCGATAATCGGAATGAAAATGTTATTATTTTGATACAGTTTTACAGAAATTTTCTGAAATTAAAATCAGAATTTATTGGATGTTGTTTATTAAAACTGTAGTCGGAATAATTTAATCATTATATTTTCAAATTTGGTAATAATCTCGACCTTTAACTTTAATATATAAAAATCTAATCATCATTGTAATTTAAATATCTAACAATTTAATTTCTATTGTAAAAAATGTTGTTAAAATTTAATAGGATTTCTTATATAGGTAAGACGAAAAATTAGGTGTGTTGATGCGTGCAGGGACATGGACGAACTATTTTCTTTTCAAGTTAGTTATTTCCTAATAAGTCAAATGCCTCTCAAACCTAACATGGTTTATGCACATTGTTTTTTTTAATATTTTGATTAGGTGTCAAACCATATTTTTAATATGATCGGTGACAACCCTAAAATTATTTATTGAAATAACATTCTTAGAGGATGTTCCCTGTTCCATGGTGTGATGCGACAGTTTGAACAATATTTTAATAGAGATCATTCAATCTAAATATAGCTCCATGAATAAGGTACGAGGGAATGAATTATTATTATTATTTTTTTTGTTTTGAGCATGAAGATAGATCTCCACCTACTTTCATAGAAAGAAAATAAAATACAAAACTTCATAAGCTCGAAATTCAGATAATGGAGAATTAGAGAGAAGAATTGCAATATCTTTTGTAAAAAAAAATTGCAATATCTTAGAGGGAATGAGTTCAAACCATGGTGGCCACCTACCTAGGATTTAATATCCTACGAGTTACCTTGTCAACCAAATGTAGTAGGGTCAGGCGGTTGACCTGTGATTAGTCGAGGTGCGCGCAAGCTAGCCCGGACACACGGATTTCAAAAAAAAAATTGCAATATCTATTTTTTCTTCCTTGAGTACGATTTATGAGCAATTAGTAAAAATAATAATAATAATAAATAAATAAATAATCCTAGGTGTTTGGGATTCAAAATTCAAAATATATGGACACCTCGAAATTAGACCACAAATTAAAAATATTCAAAAATTTCGCGAGGAAATCAACATCAATATAGTAAAAGTGAGGGACCTACAACAATTATAGAACATCCTGAATAATTGACCCATTTGTCAATTCTTCTATATCCTTTACAACCAAAGATTAAAAATACTTCCTATTGCACAACATGGGCCCTTTCGCACGCAGAGCCATGAGGCATCGAGTGAAATATAGGTATACCTTGTTAGTAATATACTAAACGGCCTATTACATGTCGCCACCCTACTAACTATATGAGCTAGTTGAAACCTAGCCACTGAATGGACGATCGTATTTTTCTCTAATCATACCAACCTCTTGGAAGGTAAATAACGTCTTAACCAACTGAAAATGCTCATGATGGATACACATGACCAGATATTTCAATTCATTGTACTTTTTCTAGGGTCATAGTCACGAGAAATTATTGGAGGAGACCACCACAATGTGGCTGACAGTTTTACACCGTTAAATTTATAAGAGAGAAACCTTAAAAATACTTCAAATTTATATCCAAGGATGATTAAGAACATGAAGATTTTCCAATAATATACATCCAACGGTTATTACGGGGTAGTGGCTTGGTTCGATAATCTTTTGATAATCATGTTTAAGTAGGTTAAATAGGCAATGATGAGAAGAATTTTCTAAAGTCTACGACCAAGGAATTCTCTTCTCTCTTTTATGGAACACCAGGACGTTTCGGCCCAAAAGGCCCAAAATTTGTGGTTGGGACAAGAAACATTCTTCTGAATTATTTATGATTTCATGTTTTTGAAAAATAAGACCTTTTCTTTTTTTTTTTCGTTAAATTTTTTTTGAGCAACTTTTTAATAAAAGACAAAAAATGGTAAATAATTAAATCGCCATTAATTTTACTGAGTTGTTTTAAAATCAAATATGTAACACAAATTTTAACTCGAAATAACATAACCTTTTATATATACATGAACTAAAATAGACTAATGATATAGTTTCACCTCAAAACTAGAAGAGTTAAAATGAAATTAAAGCAAAATAAAAGTACTAATTTAAAATGAATATTTTAAACTAGATTTAATTTTTATTATTATGCATTATAAGTTTTTATTTCATATATTATCATGTTTTTTTTTAATAAATGGTGAGTTAACTTTACCTCTATAGGTTGACTCAAAAAAATAAAATAAAAAATAAAAAAATAAAAAAATAAAAAAACTTTACCTCTATAGATAACATATTTAATATGGGTTGTTTTTATTTGTACCCTCCACCTTTTATCACAATTATTATTTGTTAGATTTTTTTAAAATACATATGAAACAACATAAAACTAAAAATAAATGAATAAATATCGGAGGATACCAAAAATTAAAACTTAAAATAAAAGAAAATAACTAAAAAAATGAATAAATATGGGAGGCTATCATCCACGTTGCCACGGCGGTACTGCAGTTCAACGTTACCCGTCGCTTGTTGCTATTGTTCGACGTCGCTCACAATGACTTGTTGGTGTGCACTCGGAGTTTAACGTTGGAAAAAAAAAAGCAACAGAGTGAACAGTAACAATAGGAGTAGGGGATCAATAGAGGATGGAGAAGGAGAAGAGGTAGGGGAGAGTAATTTTTTTTTGTTTTATTATTATTTTCCAATTATATAAGATGTCACGTCATATATTTTTATTATAAAATGCGTGTGACGCTCGAGTAGGAAGGAGGGATACATTGATGAATCAGTAACAAATCTGAATGAGAGGGATCTTGAGATCACATGGTTAAAAAAGACTTAGAAGAATTAATAGTTATGCATATTTCTTTTCGATTGCTCAATTATAAGAACTTCAAAGTTAAGCGTGTTTGGCTTAGAGCAATCTTAAATCAGTGACCTATTAGTTGATTAGGGACGAAATCGACCAGTTGTACAAATTTGATGGACCAAAAAGATACTTTACTTAAAAAGAAAATAATGGAAGTGAATATCATCACTTTTTACTTTTATGAATTTGGCCGTGGAAATTGTTTAAAGTTGGAAGTTTGAGGAATTTAGAAGAAGTTTTAAGATTAATATAAACAATCTAAATTTTGAAATATAATAAGTCAACCAACCATCAAATTATTAACAAACTCTATTAATCCTCTTGTTCTTAAATTGAATCTTCTAAAACGAAGTCATTTTGTTTTGTCAAATTGAAATCATTAAAACTAAATAATTCAAATTAGAGTATAATATGATTCTCGTAGCAAGAATCTAATCTAGTCTATTGTTTGCCAAAGAATATCTTCCTACTCTTCATTGGTAGAGTTATGTATTTTGAATAATGACAAGTCGATGGACGGATTACACGTCTGCATATCTAATAGGCATCAACATTTAAAATCTCACTAGAAAATAATTCTATATATCTTAGTCGATTTATTATTTGGAAATCGTTACTTAATTAAAATGTATTTTTTAATTTGTAGATCATGAAGAACCATGAGAGATATATTGGTGGTCCCGTCGAGCCGATATACTTTTCTCTAGCCAAGAGATATAAGTCCACGTAATTCTATTGTTACACACCAATTAAAAATGGAAGTTTACAAATATAAAAGAAAACCACAAAAATGGAAAAATAAATAAATAAATTTGTCGAAATAAAAAGGAGTCTAGAGAGAGGAGTTGACAGAAAAAGACTATTGACTTATTTAAAGCTAACGGTCAAATTCTGCTGCTTACGTTACAGTCACTGACCGGCCACGTGGTGCTGCCCTCGGTCATTTTCCGCTGTGAGATAAAGATTTTCACTTTTCTGACGTAAGGATGGCTTTTCTCTTTTTCCATTTCCATTTCCATTTCCTTTTTTCATATATATATATATTTTAAAAATATACATTTCATCCTTATATTTTTATTAAAATAACGATTTAGTCCATAAATTTTTTATTATAATGGTTTAGTACCTGAACACGATTTCATTTATGGAAACTGGGAGATTTTCATTTAAATTATTTATATATTATCTATGTAGTTTTATTTATTTATTTTAATATATAAAATATTATTTATTTTTTATTAGTATTTTAGTTACTTCATATTTATTTTATTGGTTTTTTAATATTATTTTTTTAAAAAAATGTATTTTTTATTTAAATTAAATAAATTTAATTTTATGTCAAATTAAGTTTTTTTTTTTACAAAATATGACTAATTATACAATAATTTATTTAAAAAATTCACTACAAATTGAAAATAAAAATACTTAAAATTTAGGTAACAATTAGACAAAAAAGATAATAAATCTATTTTAAATTTAAAATAATAGGATAATAGTTATACAGAGAAGAAAATTATTTTAAATAATACTAATTGAAATTGAGATATTTTTATAATAAAGAGATTAAAAGGTTGGAGAATAAAATTATCCTAAAGAATACAAAATTGAAATAAAAAAATGTAAAGAATAATGGGACAGAGAATCAAACGTGGGCAAGGAGGGAAAATTAGCTACAAGCTAGTTCCGAGGTGGATTTTGTGAATTTAGTTAAGAGTATATATACACTTTGTCAGTCCATGCTATTTCTATCCCAACACGTGGCTTTTTGGAGGCAATACCACATCGAAGTTGCGACTAATGGTTACGATTTTCACAAAATTGTAGTTATTAGCTTCGATTTAAGCTTAAATCGTGTCTCATGACTACGATTTTACCTCAAACTGCATCCATTACATGCGATTTACCTGACATCGTAGTCACTATCCTATTTTTGAAAATATTTTCAAACTTACATTATTTGTGTCATTTAAAAAAAATCTAAAACAATCAACAATAACTATAATTTAGTACTTAAAATATTTCTTCCGTTGTGACACTATCAAATCCAAAAATAAAATAGAAAATAAGATAGCTCTAAAGATAGATTAAATAAAATTATTTTAAGGCAGTTCGATAGTCTAAAGAATCTTAGGGCCTGTTTGGTTGGAAACTCGGATTCTGTTTTTTGTTTTCAGGAATACGCATTTGATAGGATTTAGGAGATTTATTTTTTAAAACTGTTTTTGGATTCTGTGATCCAAACAGTAGAAATTCTGAAAACGACTTTTTTATATTTTCAATGTTTTCAGATTCATAATTTGAAAATTTTAAGATGCAAAATTACATTAAAAATGATAAAAACTTTGATAAATATATTACTTCATATTATAAACTCTTTTATGTTTGTTAAAATTAAAACAGATAAAATATAATGTATTCTAAATTATATAACCTTGTAAAATAATAATTATACAAAATTCATCAAACAATGTTAATAAATTAATTAATATGAATTTAGATTAAACTAAATATTTAGTTTGTAACGTAACTACCCCTGGTTTACAAATATATTACCAAATACACATTGAATAATTTTTTAAATTGAGATTCAATTACCAAATCTGCTACCAAACACATATCTGAAAATGCTGAAAATAAAGAACAATTCTGATTTTTATTGAGTCTATTGTTTTCAAATTTTTATTTTCTGATCGGGAAGCAAATACACCCTTAGAGGTTGGATTTCCTTCTCCTACTAGCTGCTAGCTGCGTAAATCATTATTTGGCGAAATATTAAATAAAAGAAAAGAATAATAGAGGTGTAAATATTTTGAGACTAAAATTGTTTTGGTTTTTCTTGTAATAAACCCAACAAAAGTCAACGAGTTAATAAAAAGATAAAAAAAAATAAAAACTCAAAACACAAAAATTGATTTTTTTTCTTTAAACATGGAAAATGTAGAGAAAATTTATAATACATAGCTAAAATATTTGCCATATCCAATATATATACAGGTATATCAAATCGAGTATATATATCATGTATATCATTAATATATCAACATTCATAATAGTGTTATTGATTTCTTCAGTAATATAACACAAGTATATAAATAGTATATCAACATTCCTATCATATACAAAAGATAACATTTAAATTATAAAAGACAGACGTTTTATCTAAAATTTGTAAATAACACGATACAATTCAATCAGAGAAACTTAATACAGTAAAAAAAAGATCATATATCAAACATACACATATCATTGATAAATATTGATATTAGATATATAAGGTATCAACCATATATACATATATTTTTTTGCTGCTTTTGCAAGCTCCAATGTATTATAATTATTATTTTAAAAATAAATATTTAATGAATGAAGCTTCAATTAAAAATACTATTACAAAGGTGTGATTTGACTATTTTAAAAATCATACATTACCACATTTTAAATTTTAATTTATTCGAGACATCCCAAACTAGTATTTTATTATAACTCAGCACTCTCGTATGGAATTGTTTAAATCATACTCAATTGTTTGTTGACTGAGAATTAAAATTTGATCTTATCATTTGGCAACCTATGACGATGCTGATATAATAGTATTAGTTATATAATTGGGTGATGCAAGAATTTAGTTTCGATCTCAAGCATCGATAGTTTCAGCGAACACTTGCACATAAATAAATCTGCACATCAGTGTGGTGCTAAACTCGACATTTTTCGATGCCTATATTAGGAAAAGCACACCTTGGGTCCTAGGTTGTCTTTCATCTTATTTATAGAGGGAGTTTCATTGGACTGCTTGAGTGGACTTGCTCAATTGGATTTTAGTAAGTTCAAGTCTGATCTGGTTGGGTTTATCTGACCTGGGTGGTTTGACTCAGACGACTCGACTCATATCACATAAAGGAAACATAGTATGAAATAATTGTGGGATTTAGATCCAACGACATTGGAGTTATTGTATAATTATTTAATTGTGGATTTTGTGTATTAATCAGCTGAGAAACTTGATTTTTATTAAATTGGTTAGCTTTTGTATTATTTTAATTAAGGGATGAATTCGCAATTTAATAGAAAATTTTTATCTAAGTTTAGAATCAGTAATTAAAACTTATCAAAATAAATACATCCACATATAAAACTTAATTAAGCATATTTGGTATTAAAAAAAAAACTTAAAAGTTACTTATTTTGAATGAAAATAATTAGACATATTTTGTCAAATTTTTTTTAAAAAGAATTAGACATATTTTGTTTAAAAAAGAAAATTATTTAAAACAAATAGACAAATTTTTGGTGAAAAAGAAGTTGAAATACTATTTTGGTCCCGATACTTTTAGCCTTGGTCCATTTTAGTCGTGGTACTCTAAAAATGTTCATTTTGATTCCTATACTTTTAACTTTGGTTCATTTTAGTTCCTGCGTACTTTGAAAATGTTCATTTTGGTTTTTGTACTTTTAAAAAGTGATAACTTTAGTCCATCTTCACAAGATTTTAACACAAATTTTACACCTAATGGAAACTATTTAGTATAAAGTAATGTCTACATTGCAAGAAATATATTGGTTATAATATGGTGTTGAAATTGTGAAGAAAAAATGATATTTAAAATAAAATGAAAGGACCAAAATGATTACTTTTTAAAAGTAAATGGACCAAAATGAAATTTTCAAAATACAATTACTAAAATGAACCAAAGGAGGTGGGGGATTCAACCTTATGATATTTTGGTTAGAGATATATGTCAATTACCGTTGATATAAGCTCATGCTGGTAGCAAACACCAATTTAGTGCTTTCCATAATACACTTAAATGTTATTTAATTAATTAAAATCTAAGGAGCACATGCCTTCTGGCCCCATGTGGATTCGCGGGAACGTTCTTACTTTAAATACAATCGGAATGACTAAATTGTCCTTAAAAGATTTATTCTTCTAACTATTTTTAAACTTATAAATTTAGGTATGCTATTTTTAACTTTACTATTTTTTAAACCACAAAAAATAGCTTATTGTTTCTTTATAAATAAAGACTTGTTTTTGTTTTAGAACATAAAAAAGAAAACTTTTATGAACGTAATTTATTATATTCGTCTCCTTCGAGTGTACGCCTGACTTTAAAGTTGTGTTAACTTTATAGAGTAATCAGCGAGCATGCGATGTAGTACCATGATCATGTCTAAATTGCTTTCAAGACAGTGACTTCGTCCACGACACAATGATCTTTTTCATTAATCCTCGTTTGTTCCAACAAAATGCTGACGTGATATATGCTGATTATACTAACAACCTACGATTTGACATGATGTGATACCGTATAAAACGCAGTATTTTAGGTTAAATAAGATAAAGAAAGAGACATACTAAAAAAATCAGTTTAAAATATATTCCACCGACCCATCCGATCACTCGCCCTTATTTTATCATCCTAGTCATCGGAAGAAAAAATATATATATATATCAAGAGAGATTACTTCCTCATCCACAATTTTTTTTTTTTTACAAGAACTTTTATCATCCCTAAAGGCACCTAACTAAAAAAGAAACTTACTTGTATTGCCATATATGGAGACAATTTTATTGACTTTCGAATAGATAAGTGGATAAGTTGATAGTTGGATTCTCCACCCAACAATTATTGAACTAAAAAAATTGCTTGTATCGTGAGCGTTGATCATTTAATTGAATAATTGATCGAGAAGCACCAAGTATTTAATTACAAAATAAGTATAAATATAACAACAATTTATTACTATTATTATTTGGTTTACATAATACATGAAGTAGCTATCAATTGCGTCAAGTAGAAAAATTATTGTAGTTATTAAAAATTAAGAAGAAATGGTAGCCAAGAAAAAGCCATGGCCATGCCAAAACATTGGCGTGTTGAATTTGAATTGGACCATTAGTGATAGCAACTAGAAACTTATATTTGAAGTGAAAAATATATTGTAAACTTTTTTTAAAATAAAAAGAAATAATTAAAGTATCCTGAAATTTAAAAAATGTCTAACCGATCTCTAAATTTTAAATTTTGTATTTTTTAAGTTTTTAAACTTTCAATTTTGCATGTGGTAGGTTTGTTAAATTTTTAAAATATTGAATATGCCAAAGACCTATTAGATATTTTTAAATTTCAGTGATCTATTACTATTATAGATATTTTTAAAGTTCAAGGACCTATTAGATACAAAATTGAAAGTTTAGAGCTCGTTTGGTAATGTTTCTGTTTTTTGTTTATGGTTTCCAATTTTATTAAGAAATCTAAACCTTTGACAAACTATTTATGTTTCTTGTTTCTTATTTTTTTTAGAATATTTTCAAAATTGTATAAAAATTTTGGAAACGACCAAAACAAGTTTCTTTGTTTATTTGAATCCATGGGGTGTTGGAGTCGTGCACCTCTGTTTTTCTTTATCAAAACAAAGGAAACAAAAACAAGAAACAAGAAACGAAAACGTTACCAAACGAGCCATTAGGGACCGATGAGACACTTTTAAAAGTTTAGAAACCTATTGAATATAAATATGAAAGTTTAGGAAATAAACCTACAATTTAACAAAAAAAATATATTATGTTTAGCTATTAAACAACTATTCTTTTAAGTGTTGAAGAAAGTTCGAACATGCAATGGACCAGAAAAGAAAAATCCTAGTTATAACCATTATGGGTGACTACTACAAGTACAAAACTACGTTATTAAATATGATAATCTCTATAAGTCCAAATTAAAATGACTTCATAATTTTAGAAACAATTTGGGCAATCAAATCAATTGTGATTAATGATTGAAAGAGCTATTTAAAAAGAATTGAATGGTAATGTTTCAATGGCTATGGATAAGAATGCATATTTTTAATACAATATGATGCTCATTTTTTAGGTAAATTAATATATAATTTTTATATATCTTTTCATATTGGATTGAGACTTTTGAATAGACAAATTTAGGAGTCTTGATGAAGATTAGGGGTGTTGATTTGAAATATTAATATAATATTAAAATATATTTTATACCAATTAAATTGAAAATACTTTCAATTTAATGGTGTTTATGCAAAAATTTGCACAACAGTTATTTGCATCGAATCCGGTCCTAGCTCCGACCTGAAAGACTGGAGAGACCTACACAAGAGGACAAAATCTCCGACGCCCAAGTCAGTAAGTAGCTCGGACTCACTATTAAGTTCGAGGAGAAAATCGATGCCGGATGGTGAAATGGGGCCTCTATTTATAGGTTTAGATCCTGACACGGGTCACGACAGACAGTTACCTTGGTCGTTTTCAGGTCGGATATGTCGAGTTCTAATAGATCGAGCTCGGATATTTTAGAGGTAATACAATTAGGAGTAATGAACTTCCGAGGAGGAGCTTTGCAAAGCAACTCTTCAAAACAATCTCTTCTGACTGCTGATCTCTGTCGTCCACGTGGCAATTGGATATTTTATCTCCGAACAAATGGATTGACAATCTTTCATGAAGTAGGAACCTACCAACTTTTCTCTTAGGATATTGCCAAACTTGAGTAACATTATTGTTATAGAAAATTAATCAATTAAAAATACTATTATATTAATAAATTTGCCGACTCATAATATATTTAAGGTAAAATACATTTTTAGTTTTTTTGAGTCGGAGAATATGTTTCTATCTGATTTTTAGATTTAAAAAACGGACATTTTATATATTTTAACACTTCATTTAAAAAATCTAAGTAGAGTTTGACTCATTAACTATCACATAATTTTTCTTTTTACATGCATTTAAAATTATTTTTTAAGATTGGGGAATAATGTGTTAGTTTTTTTTAATACATTAATTTGGAACCTAAAACTGTATCCTGCACAAAATTATTTAACATAATTAAAAAATGACATATCTTTCAACTTTTGATTTTGATTCTAATAAATTCATGTATTTAACGATGATTTAGTATAACATGATATAAGAGAATAGACTAATTGTATAAAGTAAGGGCGAGCGAGCAAAAAATGTTTGATTCAACAAATAGGTATAACATATTTTAAATTGATCTTTTTTGTTTGTCCACCTTTATTTTTATTCAAATAGCCTACTCCAATTCATCTGGGATTATTACTATTTCTCCAATGAATGGATCCCAAAAATCTGTCTGTACAAACGATCTAGGCCTGTATTCGGAGTTTCCCTGGGGTTGGTAAGGCGAAATGGGGCCACCCTAGCCCATTGAGTGCTCTACCTCGAACCATTGACATCATACGCTCTACTAAAATAGATTTTGCAAAAAACCAGCTATATCCGATCTTGGTGGCCTTCACCTCTAACCACAAGTCATCTCCGTAGTTTGTCACATACATGGACTCGATCCTCCAAATATCAACTTTGGAGTAATAGACACAACTATAGAAATATACTAAATTTATAATTTCCATATATCTAACAATAAAAAAAAAACAATCATTGTCAACTCGAGCATAACTCTATTAAGGTACTAATATTTGACTAAATAATTAGTTCAAATCTTCTTTTTATCCTCAAAACTGAGAAAACCATTTTTTTTTGTTTTTCAAACGCACAAAAATCATATTTCATTTCTCTCTCCTTTTTTTAATCCAGTTACTTTTATATTAGAAAACAAATATTAAATGGACATTTTTTTTAAATATTACCACTTTTAAAATTTATTCAAAAAATATTATAACTTTCAAATTTATTCCAAAAGTGATACTTCAAAAAAATATATATCCTATCAATAGGTCGTCTCAAGATGACCTACCAGTAACGTTGCTTTAAAGAAAAAAGAAAGGTGTCTCTTCGAGAGATAACCAAACGACGGAAGATTTCTTGAAACATGAATAAATTTAAAAGTTATAATATTTTAAGAAATCAAGTTTTAAAATTAGTAATATTAAAAAGAAGTGTTCAGTATATTTATAAGGTAGAAGATTGAACTCACAATTTTTTAATTGAAAATATATACCAATTATCACTGAACTAAACTCGCTGAAATTTATACTGCATTGAAAAAGCTATAAAAATAAATTTCGGATGAAACGGAAAATCAGTGGTCCTGTGAATTGAATAAAGCTCCCCTTTATTTTTCCAAATGTTATCTCGTGTTTGACAACGGCTTACGAGTTAGGAGGTTGCTTCTATCCAATAATAATAATAATAATAATAATAATAAAATAATTTTTAGACTATTTTCAATTTTGTCTTTAATATATATTTTTTCTTTAATTTTATCAAAGATGACAATTATCAAATTTATCTTCGATGTATTAATAAGTTTCAATTATTTTCTCAATTTCATCAAAGATAATAATGATCTATTTTATCTTTAATCCCCATGATGTACTATAAATAAATAAATAAAATTATCTATAAGGTATTAAATTGTTATTAATATAAAAATAAAATATCGTTTGAATATTATTTTATTATTAAAGCCCCAATTATTTATCCCTAAAGAATCATAATGAAAACTTTGATTCCTTTTATGGTATCTATCGTGAATGAATTAAATGGTGAGACTCACCTCAAACTTTGCAATTTCATTCCCCCAATTAAATGGTGAGACTCACCTCAAACTTTGCAATTTCATTCCTCTGGTGCAAGCTCATTGTACCGCTACAACCTCATCAATCTCATTTTCATTCCTTATTTCGTTGACCCACATATTTATTATAATTAATTTACAATTTTTACCAGTTCCCTCTCATCTATTAATTAGATCGTACAATATTTAATTAATTTTTTATACTTTATAATTTCTTCTTCATTTTTTATTAGTTTACGTGATTTTATTATATAATATTATAAACTTATATTAATTAATATCAATAGGTTTTTAAAATATAAATTATTATTTTTAAATATTAGATAATAAAATTTAATAATATTTTTTAGTTAGGATTATCTAATTTAATTCTTAATTTTTTTAATTATTTAGTATAAGTTGGTATTATTCACCATTAATTTTTATTTATGAAGAAATAAAAATAAAAATATTAAAGAAGACTAGTGTGTCTAAATAAGTGGAAAGTAAGTCAAAGTGAACATAGTTCAGCAATAATTGACATATATCTCCAACCAAAAGATTGTGAGTTCGATTCCCCACCCTCACATGTAGCGTTTCTATTTTTTGTTTTTTAGAGTCTGTTTGGTAATGTTCTCGTTTTGTTGTTTATATTTCCACTTTTTAATAACGAAAAATAGAATTGTATGGCCCCCAATACCCACCAATGCAATAATGATAAGACTAAATTTTTATTTATGTTGAAAGAAATTGGAACAAGAAAAAAAATTTGTTTTTGTTGTTTATAAAATTTCTGTACGATTTTGAGAATGTGTCTAAAAGGAATGAGAAACAAGAAACATATAGTTGTCCAATGCTAAGATTTCTCAGTAAAATTGAAAACAAAAAACAAGAAACGGAAACATTATCAAACGGCCCCTTAGTTTTTTGTTCCTCATTCCTAGTTTTTAAGAAACGTAAGCAACAAAATCAAGTTCGTTGTTTGAGTTTCTTATTCTCGTTTCCCGTTTTCTCCAAAACAGAGATAAGAGCATTATTTTATTATTCTTGAATTATAAAATACATAATAAATATTAAAAATAAATATAACATAAAATTTTTGAATGTTTGATTAAAATTCAATTTTTCATATTAAAAAAATACATTTTATAATTTAAAATTCTAGATAACAAAAAACAATGAAATTGTTGCAAAAAGTAGTTTTTGTTTTTTTAATGAAAAGGAAGGAAAATAGGAAACAAGAAATAATTATATATGCAACTTGATTTTTATTTACTACAAAAACAGGAAACAATAACTAAAAAAAAAGAAGAAAAATAGAAACGTTAGGCCCATTTGATAATTTTTTCATTTTTCGTTCCATGTTTCTTATTTATCCGGTCATGTTTCTAAAGTTTGGCAAAAAGGGGAGGGAAGTCACTTGCGCCAACCGACAAAACACCTATTTCAATTTATAAAACACAACATAAATTATTTATTCTAAGACGTTCTTGGACACATGAAAATATTAAAAAAGAAAAAAAAACGAAAGGAACGAAACTACTCTTTATAGTTTTTATTGACATCTTTTAAACATTTCTCAAATTTTAAGAACAAGAAACGGAGTAGATTATCAAATAAGTCTATTTTAAAAAAAATAGAAATGAAAATAAGAAGCAACAAATGAAAACATTTGGCAGAATACTTAGTTTGTAAGAAATTGGAAAAGAAAAAATTGGACAGCTATTGAAACAATTAATTCGGAGCACTACTGGCGGCTACGGCTAAGGGAATCAAATTCAAAACAAAATATATCCAAAGCTTATTCTGCAAAAGATCCACATTTTTTGACTTAGAATATTAAATTAATTAAATTAAAATCGATTGGAATTTATTGGTCTTTTCACAAACCCACAATCACAAATATTAAATTCAATTAAAATCCCCCAATGCCAAACCCTTTGCCTTCAAAATAGAATAAATACTTATCTTGTAACTACTACTCAATACGATTTTCTTTTTCTTTTTTCCTTTTTCGTTAATATATTTTTTTTTTATTGACTACGATTATATTTTGACGAGTAAGAGAAACGGATGTAAAAAAAGAGGATAGAAAAGAGATCTTTTATTTTTTCAAAAGAAAAAAAAAAGAAAATAGTTGCGTTGTTATTGATAGGTTAGAAATAGATTTAAATTTTAAGCTTCACATGTAGTTTTTAATATAGTTTGTTTACGCTGAATTCTTAATTATCTTGAGAACGTGTACGGATCGGGTATGATCTAGTTATCTAGAACGAGTTATGTAAGGAAAGACCTGCATAAAGGGAATAAATACTCTGACGCTCAAGTTAGTAAGAGTCTAGCTCTCAAGACGTGGAATCAAATTGCATACCTATGTATGGAATTATGCTCCTACTTATAGGGTGAGAAGTAGTAGGTACACACATCATTTTGTTAAACCATTCCAAAATTTTTGGAGTGATTATAGATAGTTGGACGTCTTATCTCAACGCATGGCTTTCCCTCCTGACCGAGCTATCGAGTTATCGTTAGTCGAGCTACCTATATAGGCCAACCATTGAGTATTTCCAAGATAATATAGGGAAAGACCCGACAAACTGGTCTTTTCTTGCTCTCCACATGACACATTGTATTTTACCCTCCATCATAGCTTAAATCTTATTTTGGACTTAGTATTTTTAGCCTTGTGTTTATTTTAGTATATGTAGTTTCGTGTTTTTCATTTTACTCTATGTAATTTTAGCTTTTATCCCTCCTAGTTTCAATTATATATATATATATAACCAATTTCAATTTTAAATTTTATTGCTATAATGTTTGTATTGTAATTGTGAAAATTTAAGAAAATAAATAAATCAAAATAGTCATTTCTTAAAAGTATAAAAATTAAAATGGACAAAAACTAAAAGTGTAATATTACAAATATATGAGAGTGGGCATTAGTACCTACTATAATTTGAGCTGAGATGTAGAGACGATATTAACTACAACCTAAACTATGCTTAGGTTGGTAATAAATACATAATTTAGAGATTTTCAATCTTGATTTTACTTTAAATAGAGATTCTTCACCCTATTTGACATACCTTTTGACTCGATAATAACTTTTATTGTAATTATTTATGAGTTAGTGATAAGGATTTTTTTAAAAAATAATGTTTTTTAAAAAATAATGTTTTTTAAAAAATAATGTTTTTTAAAAAATAATGTTTTTTAAAAAACAAATGACACAGATAATGTAGGTTTGAAAGTATTTTCAAAAGTAGGATGGTGAAATCGCAGTCAATTACTGCGATTTTATGAAAGTCGCAGTCATTGCCGCAACTTCGGTGTGACATGGCTTTAAGGATGCCACGTGTTGAGATGAAAATCGCATGCAGTTGTTGCGAGTTATATATGGTATATATATTATTTTGTCACTTGGTTCAATGGTAAGAATTGTGCAGCATTCCCTCTATTCATGGGTTCAAATTCCTACTCTACTATAAGACCTTCATTTTTTTCAATCTCTCTTTTAACGTTTTTATTTATTTCATTTCTCTTTTTACTTTCTTTTAAGTTTTTTTCTTTCAATTTCTCTTTTTAACATTTTCTATTTCGTTTATTTATTTCATTTCTCTTTTTATTTTCTTTTAAGTTTTTTTCTTTCAATTTCTCTTTTAACATTTTCTATTTCGTTTTCTCTTTTGACTTTTGTTTTAACTTTTTTTTTTCCATTTCTCTTTTAACGTTTTTTTTATTTATTTCATTTCTCTTTTTACTTTTTTTTAATTTTTTTTTCAATCAATTTCTCTTTTAATCTTTTCTATTTCGTTTTCTCTTTTAATTCTTTTTTTTTGTCCAATTTGTACTTCTACTCCATGTTTTTTACATTTTTCTATTCCAATTTCTCTTTTAACCGTTTTTTTATTTCATTTTCGCTATTAACTTCTTTTTATTTTCAATTTTTACTCTTCCAACGTTTTTTTAACATTTTTTTTCTTCAATTTCTCTTTTAACCTTTTTTTTTTAATTTAATGTTCTCTTTTTACTTTTTTTTAATTTCATTTTCTCTTTTTTAACTCCTCGTTATTTTCAATTGTTTGTTGCTGTTACATACATGTGATTCTTTTTATATAAATTATTGTAATGTTTAGTATGATCTAAGATTTATTGAAAAAATATGTTCTAGACGAATGTATGATTTTACTTATAATAAAATAATTATATTTTATAGGTAAAATAAATAAAAACTATATAGAAAATATAAAATAGAAAATAAATAAAATATTAATAAAATAAAATATTTTATTCGTAAAATAAATAAAAGACTACATAAATAAATATATAAATATTTTAAATGAAAATCGAGTTCATTGTATGCGACTTTCCATAAATAGAAATTGCGTACAATGTACGCAACTTCTATAAATGGAAAGTCGCGTACAATATACGCGATTTCCTTGCTGAGTTATTCTTCGAGGTCCACCTCATATGCGATTTTTGACTTTGACTAGTACCTAACCTATTTTTGTCAATAGTTTGAATGTATAACTTAATTTTGCAATTTTTTATTTATACTGCATTTATTTTGTTATTATTTTTAAATATACATTATTTTTGTAATTAGTTTTTTAAATTACATTATTCTTAAACTTTCTCCTTGTGACAATGCCAAGACTTCTTTTCCTTGAAATGTTCTATTTTAAACATTTTTCTTATATTATATATTACATAGTAATTAATAACACTGTACACTAAACTATGAATAATTGGTACATTATTTGATCATCCATGCAATTTGAAAGTCATTTCCATAAATTTATGATTTGCAAAAGTTTCACAATGTATAAATTATATACAATGATGTACAAATAATATTTTTGGTGAAAGCATTTAATAAATTTTAATATGATATATGCTTTCTTTTTCAATAAATTTACATCGTCAACTCTACTGTTGATGTAACATCTATATAGAACTATTCTTCATATCAACTTCAATATGATGTCATATTAGCATTTATTATTTTTTTTATATTTATATTATAAAAATATTAGGCGCAAATTCAAACTGATAGCCATTTTCGAGAAAATAGAAATGTCTTAACCAATGAATTAACAATATTATCGCAAAGTTGTGATACCATTTACTATCATGTTCTCCATTTACTATAGGGTATGTTTGGGAGTGATTTTGGCCGGGTCAAAATCACTTTTCTATTGTCAAAATCACTTCCCTTTTCATGGATCATATTTGCCAAATTAAAAAATTTTATTTTATGAAAGTTTAACATCACTTTAAATTGATTTTAAGGTATCATTTGAATGATAAATTTGGAGAATCAATTATATTTAAATTTATATTTCAAAATCACTCCTTCTACCATTACTCTCAAACACATCCTAACTTTACTAACCAACCTGAGCATAAATTCAATTAGTTTATAGTAGACATACATCTCCTATTAAAAGTTGTGGGTTGGAATCCCCACTCCTACTTGTTGTATTGAAAGAAACTTTACCAATAAATAAGACCACTAAATTATGCTCGTAGCAGCAAAAAAACGCCTGTAACTATTAGATATTATATATTTTTTTCTCTCGCTACAACAATTCTAGCCTTCAGCAACGAAAATAAGCGACGAAAACTGTTTCGTCGCATAAAAGACGACGTAAACAGATTTCGTCGCATATGTAGCGACGAAAACATATATCGTTGCTTTTAAATATGACGAAAACGCATTTTGTCGCTCTTAAATGATGTTGTTTGCCAGTGCTTAACTTAAAACGCACTGGCAAAACGATGTCGTGGGCTAAGCGACGAAATTAATTTCGTCGCCCCTTGCCCAGTTTTCTTCCCCATTTTCCTTCTCCCTCCCTCCCTCCGTTGCTGCCGCGAGCCCCCGCTCCCCTTTCTTCCCCAGTTTTCTTCTCTCTCTATTGCTGCCGCGAGCCCCCTCTACCGCTGGTGGCGTCACCTTCTCTGCCATCCATTGTCGTATTGTCGCCATTGTGAATAGAAACTTTGCATGTGTTTTTTCCGATAAAGAAGGTTGGGTTAATCTAGATCTGAACGTGGCTTTTAACTTCCTTTTTAATCCGCTTTGTTTTGTTTGATTGAATTTGCAATTTTTTTTTTGTGTTTTTCATAAGCAAAAGAGAGAATTTGTAGCCATATTCCATTGAGGGATTGAGGAGCATTTGAGTATTTTTCTTTGCCGTCTCCTTATCCAATTCGTAAGCTCGACCTCCCTCTGTTTTTCTCTCAATGATTTTTTATCACTGCTGCATGTTGAGATTGCCTCCAATTATATTTCTGTTTCTTATCACACCTGTATTGTTTGGACTTTGGAATATGGAATGTTCATTATTCGGATAAATTATATTTTATTTTCTAAAAATATGTTTTCTCACCGTATTTAAATTAAATAGCTTTGAATAATTCAGTGACCTCTATTATTATTGTTGTTATTTAATTTGCCATGGCTAGATAGGGTTTCTTGCACATATAAAGTGGATTTTAAACAAAGTTCCAACAAAAGAAAAAAAAAAGTTGATTTCAGTTTTGTTTGAAAAAAAAATGGTGATAATTTCTAATACAATTGATTACCTTAAATATTGATTAACTATGAACTTAGTTTATTGTCAATTAATTTATATAAAGTGATATAAATCTACATATGAACAGTTACGCGTGTTCTCATTTTGTTATAAGATTTACAAGTTAACCACACTACAAACAAAAATAATTGATAGGTATATTTTTGCATTTTAAATAAATCTCATTTTGGAAAGAGTTGGTTGAAGAGGGAGAGTTTTGAGATTTATGTAGTGAAATTGCTTTAATCGAGCATAGTTCAAAGGGTTAAAGCACCTATCTCTG
This sequence comes from Momordica charantia, assembly GCF_001995035.1. The sequence continues at coordinate 133,663 of NW_019104574.1, forward strand.
ACCAAAAGGTTATGAGTTCGAACCTCCATCCCACATGTTGTACTAAAAACAAAAAAAAAAAGAAATGGTTTCTTTTTACCATTTCTCTTCTATGCATCTAATAGCTATAAAAGAGACAATAATACACTGTAAAATCCATTACCTTTGTGATTTAGTGCCATTAATCTTGCTCTTTAATTGTAGAAATTAGGTCAATCTTATCATAAATTATTTTTGCCAAATTTCCAAGTCCCTTCCGTTTCATTATTTTTTCCAAGTTGTTTTAGATTATATGTCTTATAGGGTCATATCGATATATATAGACTATTCTAATTATTATTCATTTTGAATGCTCAAAAGTTCTTTTAAAACAACTAGCAATTATACTCACGTGAATCACATGTGTTGTGAATACCGAATTGTTTGAATGGTTTTGTTTCTTCTCTTTAGAACTAAGTTTATTTTCATATCTTTTTTAACTTGTTATTACTTTGTCGATCCATTATATTCTACTATTGATTAGGAAAATTATGGATAGAGCTTGGATAAAAGACCCTAATAGGTTAAGCAAAGAATATAAAGAAGGGATTAGGTCATTTGTTGAATTGTCAAAGAATCATGTTGACGAGAGAGGGTTTAAACGTTGTCTATGCAAGAGATGTCAAAATACTAAATGGAAACGACTCTATGATGTTGAAGAAGATTTATATAAATATGGAATGTCTCCATCTTATAGTAGATGAATTTTTCATGGAGAAACTCCATATTTATCTGCTTATGTGACTCGAAGTGAAAACACCACACGTAATGTAGAGGGATCAGATGAAATTACTGAAATGTTAGATGATTTAACTAATGAGGTATATCATGGTCAAGATTACTCAACTAGAATTGGATCAAGTGATAATAGTCAAAGTGGAAGTAATAAGTTCCAATCGATGCTTGAGGAAATTAATCAAGAGCTATACCCTGGATGTACATCAAAGTGGGTGTTATGCGTTTATGTGTTTGGTATTATGACATTGGATGAGTTTGTGACATTGGGTTATGATTTTTTTCTTTTTGGTATTGTTTGGTATTGTGACATTGGATGAGTTTGTGACATTGGGTTATAATTTCTTCTTTTTGATAGTGTGACATTGGATGGGTATGTGACATTGGGTTATGAATTTATGTGTTTGGTATTGTAACAAAAGGGACAGGTTTGTGACATTGGATGAATTTGATATTTATTATGCATTTGGTTATTGTTTTACTATCATGTTAATTAGTTTAGTTTATTGATTTGATTTTATTTATTCACGGAGAATCTACTTTTATACTTATATTACAAAAATAATTGATACAATTCTTTGTGCACGATCGATGCTACAAGGATGGTGGAAGCTTGGACGTTGGAAAGGATTATTTGTGTGACTTTAGTTAGATGTTTGACGTTATTTTTCTTTCGTACTCTAATTTTATAATGAGTTTTATTTTTAAACATTTGCAATGTTATGAATGATACAATTGTTCAATGATATTTGCTACATTTTTTAAATTTAGCAACAAATTTTAAAGTCAAATTTTGTTATTATGGAAAAATGATGTATATCCGGCAAATTTCGGATGAGAAATCAACAACATTACAATGTTTGTATGGAAATCTTGGAAATTTAGGATTGAAATTAGGAAACAAAGAAACAATGAAATAATATTATTAATAAAAAAACGACGTTTTTTCAATTTTTCGTTGCCTGCAAAGAAAAAAAAGCGACGAAAACATATTTCGTAGCTTGCCAAGAAAGGAAGCGACGAAATTTCGTCGCCTCCGTAGCGACAAATTGCATTTCGTAGCTTTCCTGCATTTCGTCGCTTCCTTAGCGACAAATTGCATTTCGTAGCTTTCCTGCATTTCGTCGCTTCCTTAGCGACAAAAAAAAGCGTCGCTTAGGCAACGTTTTACCATTTCGTCGCTAAAAAGCAACGAAACCTTCTTTTTGTCGCTGAAACAATTCAACGATACAATGGATGCGCTGAAAATTTTTCGTCGCTGAAAGCCTTAAATTCTGTAGTGTCTTTTTAGTACAACATGTAAAAGTGAGTGGAGATTCGAACTCACGATCTTTTAGTTGAAGATAGTTGTTAGTATTATTTACCTATATTCAATTATTTATCTACATAACAGTAGACTTTAAATTGTTTGACATTTTTTTTTTAAAGTTTGAAATTGAATAAATAGTAAATTAGCAATAAATTTAAACCTAACCTAGGTGTTGACAAAGATGTAACTGACAGTCAATATTCCCTTATCAGCCACGCGCTTAGCCCATTGCCCAATTCCGCGCGTGGGTATTGCTTCCACCAGCTGCCACGTATCCACCAGCTAGTTGTCATCTCTCGTAAAAAAATAATGTAATTTGAAAAATAAAAAACCAAAATAGAGTAGTTTTCAAACTAATCTCAAAGTGGGGCGATTTAGCAAACTCGCATCCATTGTAAACTCGTATGGAATGCACACAAATTGTGTCTGATGTGGCTCCAACAATGTATTTTATTGGAACCACTTGTGTTGTAGGAAATCATGTGCCTCACCAAACTATACACTGTACACAATTTTACCAAACTCGTGTACAATGCACACGAGCTTCGTCTCACCCACCTCTCATTTCTAAACCAAAAACCCTAATCCTGTCTCTCACTTTCTCTCCCCTCTCAACTTAGCCGCCGTCGCACTGCCATTGGTCGCCCTCGCTGCCTTCACCAACCATCGTCGGAGGTGATCTTATTCCTTCTTCTTTTTAGTTAGATTTTATTATGATTCCTACTCTTGTTGTTCATTCAGTCATCGCATCAAATTCAATTCATCCATCGAATTCATTACCACAACTATCACCTATTGAGGTAACACAACAAGATATGGATGATTTAATTCATCATCCATCATCACATATTGCTACGCCTCAACCTCGTCGTGGAGCTCGCCCAAGAAGACGGTCATCATGTGGTACATGAGTGTTTAGGGATGTTCTGTAATATTTTAGTTTGTTTACTTTTAAATCAACTTGTGTACTGAACTATTATTAATGGATTTGAAATTAGTTTATCGTTGAATTTATAATGTGGTATATGAATTTAGTGTACTGAACTTTTATTAATCAACTTAGGGTACATGAATTTAGTTCACAATTCAGCCCAGTTGCAAAAGACTAGGAAAAAAATTCAAAATTTTTGCAAAAAAACAAAAAAACAAAACAAATCTTACCTAGTATAAAAAATTTAGAAGAAAAAAAAAATATATAAACTAGGGTGATTAGTGTCAAAGTCAAAACTCTTGGGCAACGTACACACGTTACACATGTCCGCTTGAATCTGATGTGGTGGGTAGAGGGCCAGTTGGACTAATAAATCGTGAGAATTTTACGCGATTTGAGGGAACTCGTGTACAATGTACAGATTTTCCTAAAAAACGCGTACATTGTACACGATTTGAATGAACTCGTGTACCAAGTAAATCATGTACATTGTACACGAGTTCCCTCTGTAAACGTTTTCATGCTGAAAATATATATTATATATTCAAGCGGACATGTGTAACTTGTGTACGTTGTCCAAGAGTTTTGACTTTGACCATAATCACCCTGGTTTTGTCAATGGTTTTGGAATGTATCCTATTTCGGATTTATATTATTGTATTTGCATTTTTTTTAATTTTAGTTTGTAATCTACCTTAAATTTGTAATTTATTTTTTAAATTACATTATTTATGAAATTAGCCTGTAAAAAATATATGAATGATATATTTTGTTCAAGTTGTTTATAGATACCGTTTAAAAAATTTAATGAGTGAAGTGTCATGTTCAAATTATGATAGAAAGAAACGAAATAAAAATGAAAATTAAAGGTCTATTTGATAACATTCATTTTTCTTTGTTTTTCGTTTTCAATTTTATTGATAAACCTAACCATTTTAACTATTATGTTTTTTTTAGAAATATTCTCAAAATTGTATGGAAATTTTAGGAACAACAAAAATAAGTTACTTGTAATTTATTGTTGATATTTTCAATTTGTTTCAAAATATAAATAAAAAATATTATTTTATCATTCTTGAATTTATGGGTGTTGGAGCATGCAATTATATTTTTTCTTTATTCAAAAATATGTAACAGAAATAAGAACCCAAAACGTTAGATATTTGTTCCCCTTTTTTTTGTTTCTCATTTCTAATTTAGTTAAGAAACGTAAGCATTTTACAATTATTTATGTTTCTTGTTTCTCATTAAAAAAAAACGTTCTCAAAATTGTATAGAAATCTTGTAAACAACAAAAACAAGTTTCTTGAAATTTATTATTCTCATTTACAATTTGTTCCAAAACATAAATAAGAATATTGTTTTATCATTCTTGAGTTCGTGTGTGTTGGAGTCCGAGCCATACAATTATATTTTTCTTTATTAAAGGAGAAGAAACAGAAACTAGAAATGAGAACAGTAACATGCTGACTAGACTAAAATAACAACTTTTTAAAAATACAATAACCAAAATAGATGTTTGGAGAGTACCTAGACTAAAATAAATAAAATTTGAAAATATAAGAACTAAAATGAATATTTTGAGAGTAACCAAAAAAGATAATCCATAGCCTTTTATTTATTTATTTTTTTTTTGAAACTATCCATAACCTAACCGGATTTTTTTTAAATAATGTTTTTTAAAAAAACAAATGACACAAATATATGTTTGAAAGTATTTTCAAAAGTAGGGTAGTCAGGTAAATCGCATTTAATGGCTGCGATTTTAGGCCAAAATCGCAGCCAATGACTGCGATTTTGTGATAGTCGCAGTCATTGGGCGCTACTTCGGTGTGACATGGCTTTAAGGATGCCACGTGTTGGGCATGCAGTTGCTGCGAGTTATATATGCTATATATATTATTTTGTCATTTGGTTCAATGGTAAGAATTGTGCAGCATTGGTCATAAAGGTCAATATCAACCCTCTATTCATGAGTTTAAATCCCTGCTCTATTTCGTTTTTTACATTTTTCTATTCCAATTTCTCTTTTAACTGTTTTTTTATAAGTGGGGGCGGTAGATTAACTCACGACTTATCGACAAAAAACAGATGTTAACTACTGCTGAACTAAACTCATGTTGACTTGGATATATATTCATGTAAATCTGTACTGGTGTGCTTTCCTTAATATCTTGGGGAAAACAAATTTTGCCCAAATAAAAATTTACATCAATAACATGACTTTGAGTATGTGTTAATGCAAAAATGCATTCAAACCACACATAGGTTGAAACTCGATATTGAGTAAGGAAATTTAAGGTAAAAAAACAATCTACAAATAACAAAAATTGTTATTTTAAAAAGTTTTAAACATTAATATAGGCATTATAAAAGTTGAAGGACTAAAATGATTATTTTTTAAAAGTTTTGACCAAAATAAAACAAAAACAAAAAATTCGGAAACTAAAATAGTATTAAACTTCATCACATGAATTTTTTTCGCATAATAATTTCATTAAAATTTGTAAAATATATATTAAAGTTAGAAATCAAATTATTAAGGAAAAAAAACCCATAAGGATTAGGTATTATTATTATTATTAGCTATATATTTCTTTTCAATTATTTATCTGACGTGGCAAGTAGTAGTAATTACTAATAAATTTAACCTAAACCAGGTGTGACAAAATGCAAACTGAAAGTCAAAAAAATTCGCCGAGTCCACGGCTACCGTCACGGGCAATTTAGCATTGCCCAGTTAGCCACGCGCTTTCCCCTCGTCGGCGCGTGGACAAAGCTTCCCACATACGCCAAAACACATCCCCCATTACAATGCCGTACTCTCCTGCCCATGCCGAGTAACCCCAAAATTTATATGCGATTTTTTCTTTTTAAATTTTTGATATATTCTTTTAAAAATTATACTAAAAATATATTGTTTTTTAATTTTGCCAAGTATCCAGTCTATATTGGACATCGACTTTTTTATAGTATTACAAAAAATACCGATAAAATATAAAAAATATTAACAAAATATCATAGATATATCATTAATACTAATAATTTTTCGAAAAATACTTAGTTCATTGTCAGCGAGGACCAATCTTATTCTTCTCACCATTGAATGTTTGACAACTCAGAAAGAGAAATGCAAAACAATAATTCTTTTTAATTTAATAATGAGTTCTTGCTCATAAGAAAAGTATTTTTCTAATTTTTTATTGTTAAAAATAGTGAAATATTTATTTGTTAATTTAAATATTTGTTACGACTGTTTATAATTTTTTTTTTTAGAAATATCCATTAATATTGACATTTTATTAATATTTCTATTGACATTTTCATAAAATTGATATGTATCAACATCAATATGCCTTAGAAACATTGTATAATTAGTTGAATACAAAGAGATAGTATGATATGACAAATAATCTACCCTATCAAAATGTCTATTCAATAGAAATGTTTCTTCAAATTAAGAACTAATTATATATTATACTAGTTGATGCATTATCACTCTAACATTTTATACAATAGTGTCGGTTAAATTACAAATTTTGACAATTGTGTCTATTTTATATAGAAAAAAACAAATTTAAATTTCATTCATAAACTTTGGATCATGACCGTATGTAATTTCTAGTGCTACTAATTAGTGTGACATGTATGTGAACAAACGATTGATTTGCTACATACAATATGAGACAAGATAAGATCAGAACATAGATAATTGAATATTAAAATACCCCATTTTCGAAACAAAGCCATTTTTTAAATTGTTGTACGCTATTTTATCCCGTTTTCTATTTTCTTCCCCGATTTAAACGTTAAAATTAGATAAATGTCAAAATTAAATACCGAAATTTGATTTTTTTTTAATTTAAAACTAAATAGGCGCGTTGAGTGTTGAGCACAATTTTGTTGGAAAGTTAATGAAGAATTTACACGCCATCCCTTTTTAATTCTCCCTTGGATTCTCTCACACGCCTTTGACGGTAAAATGGACCAAATTTTTTTTTTCATTTTCTTTTTTTTTTCTTAAATAATTTTTTACTTAAGTGTAAATTTTAAGGAATTCTAAAACTTGACAAGTTATATAAATTTTCATGCTGACTTACCGTAAATTTAGATAAGTAAATTTGAACATAGCCTAATTGTTAAGGTAGTTTTTTTTTTTTGATCAAAAGGTTGTACGTTCAAATTTACATTGCAAAAAAAACTATAAATTTAGGTAAGTGATTCAATTTTTACCCTCCACTCAAGTTCCATTAATTTCTACAAATAATGTAGTAAAAATCTAAAGAAAAATTCACTAATTTAATGAAATTCAATTTTGGAACAAAATTAAGTTTCGCTCAGGCATAAAGTCCGCCGTTAAATAACTCTCCGACACTTATTTGAATTAGTTTTGTTTACAAACTTTATGAATTGATACAAAATACTTAAAAAGTTTAGAATGAACATTTATTAAGTACTGACTTCTTAAATTATGAATTTGATCTCTCGCATTTGAGCTTAATTTCAATTCGGTCGATATGATTCAAAAGATTTCAATTTAGATTATACGATTTGAGGTTAGTTTCAATTTAGTTCATACAATTGAAGTTTTCAATTTAATCACTATAATTTGGTTAAATCTATCGTACCTAAACTGTGTTTTACTTGCTCTAAAAGTCGAACTTTATCTATTTTTTACTCAACCCTAAATCTTAATATATTATGTCAAATATAAATTTGCAATGTCATGAAAATAAATAACAAAATGTCACGTATTAATTAATATAGTAATTACAAACACAACTATATTTTTAATACCTACGAGCGCTCGGGTTAACTTGTACACATCTCTACTAATCTCAAATGACAACACCTCGTCTAACCACATTTAGTTGCAATTAAAGTAATGACAGCGAGAATTTATGAATCATGGAAACCAACTTGAAACTAAGATTGTAGTATTGAGATCAAATTGAAACTTTTAAATCACAGGGACCAAATTGAAAATATGTTCCATCCACAAGGACGCGTAGTTTAACTTCTTTATTGTTGGTTTACTACTTTTTTTGGTTTTGGTTCATTTTGGTAATTGTAATTCCAAGACGCCTATTATTTCAACTTTATTCATTTAATTTCCCCTCTCAAGACATCCATTTTGATCAATCTACTCTTAAAACGTGACCATTTTAATTAAAACGATCATTTTCATTTTTAACTATCATAATTATAACATGACATTCAATCCACTAAATTTTTTGCAATGTAACCATAAAATTTGTATTAATTGATTTCTATGGCGTATAAAATTTGTGTTAAAATTTTGCAAATAAAAAACCAAAAGGATCACAATTTAATTTCACGCTTGAGTAGAGAGAAGGAGTAGATGAATGAATCGATACCATATCCGAATGAGAGGGATCCTGAGACCATAGAAACATGGTCCAGAAAGACTTAAAAAATTGATAGTCACCCCTATACTAACAAGATGCACCTTCCTTCCCAACAACTCAATCATAAGAACTCTAAAATTAAGTGTGTTTGACAGTAAGCATGTAGTTCTGGTCTGTAGGGACAGTTTACGCTATTCTAAGTAGCTCAGAACTGGTATCAGTTTTTTAGTTTAAAATATTCCTCCATGTACTTTTAAAACATTAAGTACAAAGATCAAAATGAACGTGACTGGAAGTACAAAAATCAAAACAAATGCAACAGGAAGAACAAAGATCAAAACGAGTGCAGCGGGAATAATAGTTTTTTTTTTCTTTTTTTATGATGATTTTTTAAAAAAGGGGCAGCACACCATCCCATCCCCAGGCAGTATCCAGCCATATTTGACGCCTCCATTTTTGCCTTTTCTTCCTTACTCTTTCCCTGCGCCTGTGAATGTGAACCCCCAGAAAACACCTTCTTCTTCTTCTTCTTCTTCTCTCTCTTCTTTCTCTCTCTTCTTTCTCTCTCCTTCCTATAAAAACAGAGACAAACCCAGTTGGATTTATGCAGTATTTGTTTCTCTCTCCTGTTTGTTTTGGCATCAAGTTAGGCCACTTCAAAAAAAAAAGCTGCCAATTAAATAAAGCGACAGAGAAAAGAAAACCCAAAGATCAAAGCTTTGCTTGGGAATATGGTTCACTATATGCGGTATCACCAGGCCTGGAAAAAGGGGCTCAATTTAAGAACCCATTACTATTTTGAAGGCGATGAAGAGAACCCTTCTTCAGCTTTTTCTTCTTCTTCTATGGGGTGCGGCGATTTGTTGTACTCTGTTTCTGGTTACAAGAGAGCGGCGAGGCCCAAGTTTCTGTTTCTTCTGTTTCTCTGTCTTCTCTCTTGCTGCTTCGTCTTTGCTCCCCATTTCTTCTCCTTTTTCTCATCCTTCTGTAAGTGCTTGCTCTGTGGGTGTTGTGGGTTTTCTCTGTTTTTTGTTTTGTTGATGGGGGTTCGGATTTGTGTGTGTTTGTGGTGCAGATTCTTTTGGGTTTGGGGTTGAAGATGGGGAGTTCTCTGCTGCTGATAAGGAGGCTTTTGCTCCGCTCTGTTCTAAAATCCCTAATGGTATATTCATCTCTCTCTCTCTCTCTTTGTTTTTTGTTTTGTTTTCCAAATGGGTTCAGATTTCTCTCTGTTTTTCAATGGTTTTTTTTCTCTCTCTCTCTGTTTTGTGAAGTTCTACCTGGTTTTTTTTAATGGTAGTCAAATCTCTCTCTCTCTCATTTGTCTCTCTGTTTTGCAAAGTTTTTCCAAAAATTTTCAAAGTTTTTTAGTGGCAATCAGCTTTCTCTCTCTAATTTCTCTCTGTTTTCAAAGTTTTTTAATGGCAATCGGCTCTCTCTCTCCCTCTCTAATTTCTCCCTGTTTTTCAAAGTTTTTCCCAAGTTTTTTAATTGTAATCAGTTCTCTCTCTCTTTCTCTAATTTCTCTGTTCTCCAAAGTTTTTCCATGGTAATCTCTCTCTCTCTCTTTGTTTTTTTTTTTCCTTCCAAATGGAGTCAGCTTTCTCTCTGTTTTTCAATGTTTTTTTTCTCTCTCTCTCTGTTTTGTAAAGTTCTCCCTGGTTTTGTTTTTAATACTAGTCAGCTCTCTCTCTGTTTCCCATGGTAATCTTTATCTCTCTCATTTATTTTCTCTGTTTTGTAAAGTTTTTCCTGGTTTTATTTGAAGGTAATGAGCTCTCTCTCTCTAATTTAGTTTATCCCAAATTTTCTAATGGTAATCAGCTCTTCTCTCTCTCTCTCCTGTCCCTCTGTTTTTTCAAGTTTTTCCTTCATCCCAGGTTTCATGTCGGGGTTAATCAAAACATGATTTCAAAGATTGGGAAAAAGGGAAAATTTTGCCACTAGAATCTGATCTGCTTTTTAACTTTTACAATAATATTCAACTTTTAGTTTTCAACCCTATAGAAAACGAGAGAGAAAAGGAAACAAAATGTTTCATTATAATATTATAAATCCCCTGTTTTTACTTGATCCTTTCAATGGGTTCTTTTTTCCTATCACTTTTTATTTTCATATGAATTTTTTAATGCTTCGGAGTTCTGAACTAATCATCTCTTTAGTTAAAAAAAAGCTTCAAATTTCTTTTTTCTTTTTTTGGGATTGGTTTATGAGAATTTGTTAGCAGAAATTTATGTTTTATTATGAGATGTTTTTTTGTTTCCTCTGTTTAGGAACCATATGTTGCGACAGAAATAGCATTCGTTCTGATATCTGTATTATGAAAGGAGACATAAGAACAGATTCTTCCTCCTCATCAATTTTCCTCTACACCTCACGTGATTCCCCGATCGACAACGATGACGATGACGACGATAACGAAGACGGGGTGATCCAAGTCGAGAAAATCAAGCCTTACACAAGGAAATGGGAGAAAAACACAATGGACACAGTTGATGAATTGGATCTCATCGTTAAACGAAAGAGCGAGGTCGTGGACCGCCGCCACCGGTGCGACGTCTGGCACGACATTCCCGCCGTGTTCTTCTCGACGGGGGGCTACACGGGCAATGTTTATCACGAATTCAACGACGGGATTCTGCCACTCTACATAACTAGTCAACATATGAAGAAGGAGGTAGTTTTTGTGATCCTTGAGTATCATAATTGGTGGTTCACAAAATATGGTGACATTCTTTCCCAACTCTCAAATTATCCTCCCATAAACTTTGGCAAAGACAATAGAACTCATTGCTTCCCACAAGCCATTGCTGGCTTGAGAATCCATGATGAGCTGACTGTGGATCCTTCACTGATGGAAGGGAACAAGAGCATCGTCGATTTTCGGAACATGTTGGACATGGCATACCGACCCCGAATCCGAGAGTTGATTCGACACGAGGAGAAGGAGGTCAAAGATGAAAGAGTAGTAGTGTCTGCAGATGAAGCAAAGCGACCTAAATTGGTGATTTTGTCGAGGAAGGGGTCGAGGGCGATAACGAACGAGAAGATGATGGTGAAGATGGCGGAGAAGATCGGGTTCGAGGTGAAAGTTTTGAGGCCAGATAGAACAACAGAATTGGCCAAAATCTATAGAGAGCTCAATGGAAGTGATGTAATGGTAGGAGTCCATGGAGCTGCGATGACACACTTTCTCTTCATGAGGCCTGCCTCAATTTTCATCCAAATCATTCCATTGGGGACTGTTTGGGCAGCCGAAACCTACTACGGCGAGCCCGCGAAGAAGCTCGGTTTGAGGTACATTGGGTACGAAATTCGACCAAAGGAGAGTTCATTGTACAGCCAATACGACAAAGAAGATCCTGTTCTTGTCAACCCAGATAGCGTCACGAAAAAGGGGTGGGAGTACACGAAGAAGATCTATCTTGATGGTCAGAATGTGAGGTTGAACCTCGCTCGGTTTCGGAAGCGGCTGGACCGTGCTTATTACTACTGCATTGCCCGAGCCCGACGCGGTGCTCGATCGGAGTGATGGTTGCTGAGATTCTTCTGCATCATGTCCATTTTTTGGGGGAAAGAAATAAAGGGGGAGTTTCAAAACATTGTTTCTGTACATAACATTTGATTATTCTTGTGTGTTTATTTTGCACATAACTAACCCACTTGACTTGGGTTGTGATTTGTGAATCATTACAAAGAGACCAAGTTTGTGTAAATTTTATTTTTTAGGTGAGATAATTTTTGGGTATATATGAAAATTCAATCTTATATTCTCATTATGAATAAATAAATTTTTTTCCTATATAATTTTCTCTATTTATTAATTTAGGACATTTATTTTAATCTTAATTTCAATATGGTTTAAAAATTTGAGGCAGTTGACAAAACAAACCCAATTAATTACAAATATACTAATGTCAAAATGAACATATGTCAGCGATAATTGACATATATCTCCAAACTTAGATTGTGAGTTTGATATCCCACGCCCACATGTTGTACTAAAAAAAATTACAAATATACAAATAACATTCTAGATTGCAAATATATCAAACAAAGAAAAGTCAAGCCCAAACTTATTCACGTTTCTAGAAAAACTATAAAAATTAAAACATATATATATATATATATATATATATATATATTTATATAGAAATGTTGATTCATCTCTCATGTCGATGTTGAACCCATAAACATATAAAAGTATGATAAAAACATCAAATATGTCGATAAAAATTTAATACCTTGCTCGTGAATAAGAAAAATTCACCCATCTTGACTTGCACTCCTATGACCAAGAAGTATAATGAAACATTTTTTAAAATGAAATATAATCAAATTAATGGTAAAGTCAAAATGGACTTCAATGAACTAATAATTGAGGGAAAATTAGCCTTTAGGATTTTCATACCAAACTTGAAGCCATATTACCCAACTAAATGCATTCAAGCCACAACTTAGACCAAAAGGGAAATTGAGATATGTGTTGTCCTAATATTGTGATTAGAAAAGCGCGATAAAATAAAATGGAGTAAAACGATCACTTTTTAAAAGTATAAGGACCAAGATATACATTTCGAAAATACTATGGATTAAAATTGATAAAAACTGAAAATATATGGATCAAAATAGGTTTTGAAAATACATGGACCAAAATGAATAAAAGTTGAAGGTATAGACAGATTCCAAAATAGTATTTAAATCTAAGATTTATTTATACATAATTAAGGCCCATTTGATATCCATTTTATTTTTTATTTCCCATTTTTAAAATTAAACTGATAAACCCTACTTTCAAATATGTATTTATTTGTTTTGCATCTAGAAAACATTTTCAAACTCTAAGCTAACACTTGAAAACAAAAAAAGTAGACGGTCAAAAATTTGTTTTTTTTTTTATTTTTAAATTTGGCTAAGAGTAATTTAAATGTGTTTCCAAGAAAAATAAAAAATACTAAAGAAATCTCGAGTAAACAAGCATAATTTTAAAAAATAGAAAACTAAAAATGAAATGGTTATCAAACGGGACCGAAACTTTTTGTTTCTAAAACTAGTAGGGACATGATGAAGCCTACAAATTTGGAGCCTGTGGATTTGTACCTCCAACTTAAAGTAAAGAAGTAGTTGTTTTTTTTCGTTGAGCTATTGGCAGATATATAAAGTCGACTATTTCAATAGTGTCCGATAAATAAGATTCTTAACCCTATCCATATACTATAGATTATTTAAGTTAAATATTTTAAACTTTATATTATTTTGTATGTATTACCTACATATACCTAGTTTAAGATTATTAAAGTCACTGATTATTTTGCTATTTGAATGGTAATTAAAGACCATATGTATTTCATATTTGTAATGTCTACTACAAAATTATAAAGCTTTAGGTATAAATCACTAACACGAATGCTTTGCTTGAGCAAGATAGTTATTAACTAAAGAAAAAAAAAATTCTAAATATTTGAAGAGAAATTTCAAAATATTTGATTCAGGCTCGGTTTGGTATTTATGTTTTTTGTTTCTTGGTTTTCTATTTTCTATCTCGTGTTTTCTCTTTTTAAATAAATAAAAATAGAACAATGTTCGATAATTATTACTTGTTTCTTGTTCTTTTAGAAAAAGAAAAAAAGAAATATGTTTGATTAATGATATTTTATTTCTTGTTCTCCAAAATATTAAATTACAAGAAAATAATTTTTTTATATTTTAAAATAAACATTCAAAATTTTTACAGAATAATAAAATAATTATTTTATTTATGATTTGGGACAAAAGAATGAAATGATAATTAGAAGAAAAAAAAAGGAAACTTGATTTTTAATTTGTTATTTCCAAAATTTGAACGTTTCTTAGAAATTAGAAGGAGAAACATGAAAAGTTACCAAAGACTTAAAAATTAGAATCGAAAAACAAAAAAAACAAAACAAAACAAAAAACAAGAACGTTATTAAACAAGCCGGTTGAATCTTCAAAATTTATATGACACATCCAAATCTCAAAAGAATTATAAAAGGAAAGTAAACCAAACAAGGGAACCCAAGAAAAAAAGACATTTGTTTTGCCTAATTACCTTCTAAAACAAGAATTTTTAGCCATTATTGGAAATTTGATACACATCAATCTGGCAAGGGTATGTTTGGAATCTCTCCTATCCTTTCTAGAGTCCAATTTTATGGACTATATGACCTAACATCTCTTTATTTTGAAAAGGGAAGAAAATACCTAACATCCATACAAGGAGGTGTTTGATTAACTAGTTTAAAAAGATTGAGTTTGTATAGTTTGGTCTAGGGGTGTTAAAAAAACTTGATAACCCGACGAATCCGATTATAAAAAAACATCTCTTCATGTTGAATCGTCGTCGGGAGCAGCAAGTCCCTCACCATCTAGTTTGATATGTGAGTTTTCTTATCTTTATGGTATGAGTCTTTTTTTTTTTGTTTTTATACAACATTTGGTAGTAGGAGTTCGAACTCATGACCTCTCAGTCAAAGATAGGTGTCTTAACCACTTGAGCTATGCTCGGTTTGACTTTTTTTTTTTGAGTGATTATGGTATGAGTTTGTTAATCCCTATCAACTAGCGACATAAATCTATATTACATAAACTCAAGTCTATGAAACTCAAATACCATAGATAGGCCTAACTTTATTACAAATCATAAATTCACAAATCAAGCACGAGTTAACATAAAATTTGGTTTATATAATTTGAAAGGTTCCCAAATGTTTGTTTTTTGTTTTTAAATATTACATCCCAAAGGAGAGACGATGAAGATTTGAATCTATGATCTCGAACTATATTCAAGTTGACACAAATTTTCATTTGAAATAAGTAAACCGGTACACCAAAAATCTAAACTTAATTTTTTTCCTCCATCGACCTATAAAGTAACAATAAACCAAATGGAGCTAAGGGCCCATTTAGTAACATCGTTCAATGTTTCTTGTTCTTGGCATCTGGTTACGTTTCTTAGGGTGCATTTCGTTGGTGATCTATGAAAAATAAGAGAATCAATAAAAAATAGAATTGTATTATTTGTTTGGAGTGTTTTCAGATATGTATTTGGCAGTAGATTTGAAAATTGAATCTCAATTTAAAAAATTACTGCATTTAGCAATATATTTGTAACTAGTAGTTACTCATTAAATATTTAGTTCAATCTAAATAATAGTAATTAATTTATTAACATTTTTGTTATAAATTTTGATAATTTTTATTTTACAATATTATAATTTATAATATATTATATTTTACATGTTTTTAATTAAAAAAAAGTTTATAATATTTATGAAAGTTTTATATTTTTTTATAATGTAATTATGCACTTTAAAAAATTTCAAATTCAAAATTTGAAAACTCTAAAAATCTAAAATTGTTGTTTTCAGAATTTTCATTTTTGATGGAAGAATCTAGAAACAGTTTTCAAAAACAAATATGACAACTGCATATTCATGGAATCTATTTGATTCGGTCAATCTAAAAATAAGAAACAAAATCCGGATTTACAACTGTCAACTATAGCTGAGTGGTCCAACAATGAGAGGTTGTAAGTGTTGAGAAAATATACGCTGTATATATAAACTGTGTAGTACTAAGAAACAGATTACAACGTAACTGGATACAAACGATATAAATTTGAACAACTTGATGAACACCAAAACTTGATAAAAAAATAGTCGAGGCACGCTTCAATAGCGCTGACCTGAAGACAATTATTCGCTCTGCACAAGTTGTTAGCAGACTACAGCGATCGTCTCAGTAGGATACAACGACTAACTCCGGTAGAATTGCAACCTCGAACTACTCGGATCTGGCAGAACTCTTAGATACTTGCTCTCAACATAAACAAGAAGAACAACTCAAAAGAAGAGAGAATTCTTGTGGGAGGAGGAGAATACCCAATTGTGGTATGCTTGGATATCAAATGAAGAAAACTACAACTATGTATAGTTGTCCATAACAAGTAACATCTCACAAGCATCTTTAACACATATAAAGTTACAAGTGTAACTTTAACAAAATAAAGAAAAAACTTCTCATTTGAAGTATAACTTCAAGTTTAAAACACGTAACTTTTGTTGGGTGTGTTGCCCTAAACTCGTAGTTTGTATTTTGTAAAAACAAATGTCTATTTAATAAAGTTTTATTCAATAAATTTGTTGTTGAGTCATAGCTTTGCATTATCCAAAATCCAATAAACTAAACATCCAAGGTTATTTATGATGTAATCGAGACAGTATATATACGGGGTATATATTTGATATACCCCTGATATATGAATGGATAATGTCTCGTGAATAACCTAAAGGGTCTATAGTATATGGATAAGGCTGAGTACCTTATCCTGGCAACACTATGGATACGGCACACTCTGTAAAGGTTACAGACGACTCGATCCAGGTCGTTCGTGTGGAGACATGCGAGTGGGGGTATCCTATACAATGAGTTTGTATAAGACCGGACCGCGAAATAGGAAATCTTTAGATGTAACACCGTTGACTAATAGATTGCTATTTCTTAGGATGACCAAGCAACTCATTATCAATCCTGAGTGAGTTATGGACTCCTGCCCGTGAGGGCTCGTCCTTTGATCTGTATGAGTGAGAGTGGCCCGAGTCGCCGACTCAACATTCCTACCATTTTGGGGACGAGACCGAGTGGGGAGCTGGGAACATAATTTCACAAGATGGAATTCACTCCTCCCCGACTTTAGGGGAGTAGATGAGTGTTCCCTTAAATGCTGACTCCGGGACTTGAACAAGGGGCCCCACCCTCTCATTGGTCGAGAGGGACTTCCGGTTATTGGTTGGACCATAACCGGGTTGTTTATTAGAGGAGCAGTGGTGTTTAAGGAGTAAGATGTAACTCAGGGGTAAAACGGTAATTTGACCCAATTTGAGTTACGACTCGTAAAGGATTGACTCGTCGTTAATGGTCGTATATCCATGGACACGAAAACATTCTGTAGTGAGAAGAGTGCAACTGCGGGTCTTTAGTGGAATGACCCGTAGTTAACGAATCCAGATTAACTCGGTCAATGAGTTTGACCGATTAATCTTTCATCGTTGGAGCTTCGGATCTGTAGGTCCATTAGGTCCCCTTGCTAGCTCATAACGGGTAAAACGAGGATCAAGTTTTTGGAAGAATTTGAATTGTTCAAATTACTTAAGAGATTATATATATATTGATACATTATGATATATAGTTAATTGTAAATTAAAACTATATATTATGAGAGATATTATTTGAATGAGATTCAAATCTCATTCAAATAAAATTAATATGAATAAGATTCTAACTATAGGTTAAAAATAATGAGCATAAGATGTACATTAAAACTATAGGTTATACGAGAGAAATGTTTTAGAATATGATTTTAATTTTATAATAAATAATTAAGTGTTAATTATTTATGTATATATATATATTTATTAATTATTAATTTGATTAATTAATTATATATATATATTAATTATTATATATATATTATTATATATATATTTTAATTATTATATTATATATATATATATATATATTAATATTATTATTAATATTAACTCCCCTGCAAAATTGCAGGGGAGTGGGAGGTTTTGTGACGTGGGGAGTTACCCCACGTCATCCCTCTTCTTCTTCAAGTGTGTTGGAGAAGAGGGGAAGGGGTTACAGAATAGAACCAAGAAAAAAAAAAACCGATCAATTCTCTGTCAAAATTCTCTCAATCTCACCCACTCTTCGATCAAGGTGCTACCACAAGCACGATCCCGAGACCCAAGAGGATAGCGAGGAAAATCCGGTGGTGGTGTTCGAGGGGAACTCACTGAAGAAACGTTCTTCAAAGGTTTGGTTTTTCCCTTGTATTTCCTTCTTTCCATTTGGATTTTGTATCCCGAAAAACAGCAATGAAGATCCGTTTCCGCTCCGGGAATCTCATCCCTTCAACTTTAACAAAATAAAGTTACATAACAAAAAATTGAAACAAAAAAAACTTTATGAAATAAATAATGAAATTGTTACAAATGTAAAATAAGTTTCAAATTCTTAATATACAAATTTAATTTTCGGATGTTAAATTTGTATACTCAACGGTTTTCTCACTTTCTTTCACATATTAAACATCCAACAGTAAGTTCGATCCCCACCTCATATGTTGCATTAAAAAAAAATCCAGATTAACAACCAAGCAGACCCTTATTTCTCATTTTCAAAGAATGTTTGGAAGAGCATATTTAAAAAATTAATTTTCAAGTAAAACTTTGATTTTTTCTAGTCTAAAATTTGTAAGGACAAGAAACTAGAAAAAAAAAAGGGTCGTTGGTAACATTATTGCTTCTTGTTTTTCATTTATAGTTTTTTTTTTCAAAAAAAAATGTGCTTACAACTGTTTCGTTCTGTTTCTCATCTTTATGAAACATTTCTAAAATTGTGTAGAAATTTTGGAATGAATAAAATTAAGGGCCAAATTCTTTAAACAATAAAATTAAGGGTCCGTTTGGTAATCATTCCGTTTTTTTATTTTTTAGTTTTTCGTCTTTAATAAAGAAACACCGTAACTATTTATTGTTATTTATTTATTTTTTATCGAAAATTATTCAAAAAAGAAGGTAACCATTTCTCGTTTTTTGTTCTCTTAAATTTTAAATTCAAAGAGTAAAGATCTTATATGAAAAATACTATTTTTTTAAGCTAAATATTAAAAAAATTGTATTTATTATTTTTTAAGTCAAGAATGATAAAACAATATTTTTACATATGTTTTGGAACCAATTGAAAACAGGTAAAACATACAAGAAATTGTTGTTTAAAAAATTTCTATACAATTGTGGGACGGCTTAAAAAAAAGAGAAACAAGAAATATAAATAATTACCAAATATTTAGATTCCTTGATAAACTATAAACAGGAACAAGATATGAGAATGTTATCGAACGGTCTCTAAATTTCTAGCACAAAATTCACCATTAAATAACTTAGACAAAACATACCAATTTTAAACTAGAAAAAAAGGAATACTCTATTTTTTTTTTTTGTCTAAACTCTATCAATTTCATACTAAATATACATTTTATAATTCATTCAACATACATGAGAGTACTTTTTTTTTTATCATTTTTACTTTTGTTATTTTAGAAGTGCTTCATCCTAGTCTTCAAAATCACATGAGATGATATTAGAATAGCGGCCTTTTTTGGTCATTTAAATTGAGTTTCTTTCTTGTTTCTAATTTTTTCAAAACATAAATAAAGTATTATTTTATCATTTTTGACTCATAAAACGTATAATACATATTTTAGAAATAAATAAAACATAAAAACTTTGAACCTTTAATTTAAAAAACTAATTTCAAATGCATTTCTATTTTACTTTATTGAAAAAGAAAAAAACTAGAAAACTAGAAACAAAAAATAGAAACGAGAAGATTAAAATTACCAAATCTATAGTAGACAACTAGGGCCGATCATCGGTTGGTCGAGGTCAGTGTTTGGTCGACTCCACCGTTAAAAACCGACATTGTCGGTTTCCAAATCTGAAAATCAACAACTTTTTTGTTTCATTGTGCGCAGACCGATTGAGCAGTTGGTTTGTCAATTAAATCGACATTGATTTCGTTTTTTTTTCAAATACGTTTTTTTATTAATTGGATTCCCCTTCATTTTTTCTATTCAAATTCTCTCGTATATAACCATATACTGTATAATATTTTTCAAATTTCATTAATATTTTCATTCAAATTTTTTTCTATAAGGTATGTTTCATTATTTACGAGATATTTTAGACTAATCAATAATCATTATTAAGTAGGAAAGTAATACAAGTTCCAAAAAAATTCAAAATACATATTACACTAATACTAATACATATTAGTTCTTATCCAAATGTACACAGTAATTTTAATCCAAATAATACACATAAGTCCAAACTATTTAATATAATTGTAAAATAGTGTAACTTTTTTTTAATTATGGTATAATCAGTCGGTTGGTATCGACAGGTTCGTACCGTCGATCTATCGACTCGTCGATTCTAAAAAATAAGAACCAACAATTGAACAGCCTATTCCAAAAATTGACCGCGGTCATGTCAGTTTCAATCGGTCGGCTCGATTCTTCGAGTCCATATGCTCACCCCTGACTGACCAACACAATTTTCTTTCTTTCTTTTGTAACAAGAATGAAGAACTTGAGCAAACGGACACTACCAAATTAGTGTTTGAGAAAAATGAAAAGATTTAAAAAAGGGATCCCTCCAATCGCGGCCGAAAAGACCAGCCAGTTTGATGCCAATAATGGATAAATTCTACGTATAGAAATAGCAATCGTCACCCATTATACTTGCATACTAATTTTAGTCGAACTTCCCTTCCATGGACGCTCCAAAACAAAAAAAGAAAAAAAAATTTCCCAAAATTCATTTTCAAGTTCCAACAGCAATGCCAATGCCTTTCTTTTAAAGCAATTTCCCCCATTTCCCATCCCACTTTGTACATTCTACTGCTGTTTTGAAATTTGATGTTTGGGGGAAACGAAAACCCTCGAGAAAATCGTCCCAGAAAATCGAAGAAGGGGATGGGAAGAGGGAGAGTGGAGATCAAGAAAATCGAGAACATCAACAGCAGGCAAGTTACATTCTCCAAACGCCGCAATGGGTTGATGAAGAAGGCCAAGGAATTGTCGGTTCTTTGTGATGCAGAGGTCGCCATTGTTGTGTTCTCCAGCACTGGGAGGCTCTATGAATTCTCCAGCACTAGGTAAAGGGTTTTTTGCTTTAGGGTTTTTTGATTTCTTGATTTTGGTCTTTTCTGTCTGCTGTTGGAGCTTTGAGTTTCTGATTGTTGGACCATGTGAATTTGGGGGATTCAGTAACAGTGGAAACTTTATCAGCTCTGGAGTTTAAAAGGGGGTTTTTGTATTTTTGGGTTTCTAGTGAAATGTGAATAGGATCAAATAAAAGTTGTGGTGTGGGGTTCAGAACTCTTTCATTGGTTCTGCTGCGGAAGCTTTATTTTATATTAAAATAAACTAATTTGAGGTTTTGTTTGGTATTCTAGTTTATCATATTATATAGAGAAAGTTTAGTTTTATTCACTTGGTAAATAGTAAAATGAACCACCGTGGCTTGGTGGTCAGTAGTGCCTATGAAGAGTGAATGAGCTCAAGCTAGACTAAAGAGAGAATCAGTTCAAACTATAGTAGTCACCTAGTAGAATTTAATATTCTATGACTTTTCTTAGCAATCAAATATAGTGAGGTTAGGTAGTTATTTCATGAGATTAGTCAAGGTGCGAAGCTAGTCTAAACACTCGAAAAGTTAAATGATATGGAAAAGCTAAAGAAGAAGAGAATGATGGACATAGTTCTCCTTTACAAATGGTCAGATAGTTATCTTTTAACTAGTAACTGAAATGATCTTTTACTACTAAGAGTACAGCATGAGATGAGATACAGCCGGTTTTAATAATCTGACATAAATGTAGAATCTGCATTTTCTTGAATTACCCAAGTAACTAGGAAACTAGCAAAGTTTGATGTTGGGTTATGAAAAAAAAAAAGAATAGTTGTCTTTAATATTATTTGTTTATTTGGAAACATGCTTAGTTATTTGACTCTGTTTCTCTCTGTTTTAAAGCATGGAACATACTCTTTCAAGGTACAGAGGACAGGGCATGGAGTTGGATTTTCCAAAGGAGACTTTGGACCACACAACAAAAGTAAATGCACTACATTTTTATGGTCTATGTTTATTTTTCCCTCTCTCTCTCTCCTTTTTTTTGTTTGTTATTTTTGCTAAGTTCTCTTATAATTTTCTTGTGAAAAACAGTTGCCACCATCCGATTCCAATACAAAGTCATCTGAAGAGGAGATTGTAAAGCTAAAGTTATCATGCTTGTAAGTCGGTAGTAAGTAGTTTTCTTATTTTTAAACATACAAATTTGAAATAGTAGGAACTGGTTAGGAATTATTAAGGTTTGGTAATGTTCTCATTTCATGTTTTTCATTTCCATTTTTAGAGAAATGTAAGCGTTTGGTAATGGTTCTTGTTTCTCGTTTTTTATTTTTAAGAAACGTTTTCAAGATTGTGCAGAAATTTTGGAAACAATTAAATCAAGTTTCTTGTTTCTTGTTCAGATTCTATTTTTTTTCCAAAACATAAATAATTCATTATTTTATTAATATTGACTCATAATAAATATTAAAAAATAAAAATAACATAAAAGATTTGAATATTTAATTTATAAATTAATTTTTATATTAAAACTTTACTTTTTTATTTTAAAAGTTTACAAAACGAGAAACAAGAAATCATTATCAACTAGAAACAGTTACTAAACTCAATTTTATTTTTATTTATCAAAAAATAAAAAATGAGAAATAAGAAACAGAAAACGGGAAATAAGAAATAAGAAATAGAAATGTTAACCTAGGGACCTGAAAGAATGAGTACTCTTGGAACAGTGCATGCTCTTGGTGTAAAGATTCTCCATATTTCCTTTCTTGTAGTATGAACTCTCTTTTAACCAATTGGAGAAGTTTTCTGTAATTCCTTTGGTTTTTTTTTGTTTAATCTCCACCATTTTGTAATTTCAATCATCAATAAAATTGTTTCTTATCAGAAAAAAAAAAAAGAATGAGTACTTAGATGATACACCGAAACAAAAAAAGTTGGTCTGTGTCTGTTGTAAATTTAAAGTACAAGTCATATGTCTTCACTTTACCAATTTATTTACTTTGACATTGTAGAACACAACTTAAGAAGCCTGTTATTTGGTAAATAACTCTTAGCTTTTGTTTTTCTACCTCTTAGGCAGATGCGAGGCCAAGAATTGGATGGTTTGAGCTTTAGAGAGCTACAAAACTTAGAAAATCAGTTGCGGGAAGGAATCGTATCGATCAAAGACAAGAAGGTACTATGCAAATATGCATGTTAATTTTAGTAGTTAGTACTTTGTGTAAAAAATCTTGCCTTGGCTGAGACATAACTTTTTCAGGAAACATTGCTTTTGGAGCAGCTCCAAAAGTGTAGGTCACAGGTAACTTTGTCATCCTTTTTTTAATTCGTTTTCTTTTATTTCTATCTTAGAATCCAAAGAAGTTACCAATATCACAAGTAAGCTAGTTGAAGATTTTGGTTTGGATGTTGAGGTTTTTAAATGAATCGGACTATCGGGATGAAGAACGACCAAATCTTAGTGGATTGTGGTAGCAAAACCACCCTACCACTTACAATACCCAATCGTAATTTTGGAACAAAGAATTATGCTAGTGACACCTATCGAATAAGGGTGTGTTTGGGAGTGATGGTAGAATTAGTGATTTTGGAAAAAGAGATTTAAGTAATTGATTTTCCTAAAATCAATGTTCTAATTTGCCAAACATGATCAATAGGAAGATGAGTGATTTTCTAATGGTAAAAGTGATTAATCAACCATAGCTCTTGTCTCGAGTAAATCTTTCTTAAAGTTTGCTTTCCTTCAAGGTTTTGCTTGATTTGATTATAGTTAATTGTGGTTGTGATTGTATCAAATGGAATAAAATGAAAAGACAATGGTAATGTAACCAACTTTGATAAGTGGGGTTGGTAGAAAATAACTCAGTTAATATTTGCTAGAGGGAAAGTTTTGGTAAGTTTATAGATTGATGGATTAATTGAAATGGTTGTTGTATTACATTTAGAACTCTCCTAATAGAAATGTGGAAGAAGGAGTCATGAACTTCCAATAAACACGATCTCGTGGAACTAATGTTCTCTCGATCTTACTCGTTGATTACTAATTATTTCCTATTCGGATTTTGTTTACTCCCAGGGGGAAATGGTCATTTCAGAGAACGAGACTCTGCGAAAACAGGTAAGTTTTTGGTTTAAAAGTAATTAACTCATATTTTCGGGATGGAAAGAATGACATGAATTTTTTATTTATATCTTCCTTTCGAACATTTATAGCTTGAGGAGTTACAGCAGAGAAATAATACACCGCTCCCGGAGTCCAGCCCCTTTC
The DNA here is from genome assembly GCF_001995035.1 of Momordica charantia. The sequence goes on from NW_019104574.1 coordinate 158,018, forward strand.
AAAGATCCTACTTCTCGGATTCGAAAACTACTTCTACCAACGAGACTGAGGCCGAGACCGAGGCAGAGGAAAATGACCGCTCGGAAATTTCCTTGCATCTGGGGTAAACTTCAAATTTCTTATCTTGAACCTATCTAGCTTTCAGTTTCTAGAACTAGCCAAAATTCTAAAACAAAAAGTAGACTTTTGACAATTACTTTTTCAGATTTTAGCTAGGATTATAAAAGGGCTTTTGAAAATAGATTCTATAATGCAAAGCCAAAACGAAATCATTATCAAATAGACTCACACTCACTTTCTTCGGCTTGTTTTCTTGATCACCAGCTTGGTTGGTTGTCTGAATGTGCCCCAATTCTTTATCTAAGGATCTGACTAATAGTTCATCAAAATTTTCTGCCTTCAAATATAGTCTTGGTAGAATATGGACATGATTAGCAACTACTAACTTTTTCATAGGCATACTCCCCTGTTTTTAGTGCAACAGTCAACTTTATCAGGCTCTTTTTAGAGTATGGCAAGCAAGAGCAGAAAAGGAGAGCTGCTTTTTTGTGTTGGGTTTACATTTTACCGTCTGAAATTGATTAAATATTCCATGTACTACTCAATTCATTTATTTGCATAGAAACAAATGGAAGAAAAAGGTGAAAAAGGAATCGAGTATCTTTCACATGAATATAAACGATTGTCCATCCTTAACCTTAAAAGTTGGGAAAAGAAACTTTTTTCTTAGGAGTAGATTAGCTAGAGGTTCCACGATTAATCATATTGATCAACTGCTCGACCTCAGAACTTGTGGCGTTGGAATAGATTGTTAAAATCCTGGTTAATTTGTGAGTCATTCCATGCATAATAAATCTCTAAACTTTCGCCATGGTGACCAACAAGTGTCTTAAATTTAAAAAGTGTCTAATAGGTCATTGAACTTTCAATTTCATATCTAATAATCTTCGAAGTCTAATAGATCCTTGACTCATGAGACACATTTTAAAGTCCAGAGACCTACTGACATAAATAAAATTGAAAGTTCAGGGATTTATTAGGCACTTTTTAAAGGTTTGGGATCTATTAGATACAATATTGAAAGTTTAAAAATCTATTAAACACCTTTAACTCTTTAAGTTTAGGAATGTATTAGACACATTTTAAAGGTTAGGAGTCTATTAGATACGATATTTAAAGTTTAGAGACTTTTTAGTATAGTTTCTAAAGTTTAGTGGCTTATTAGATACAACCTCAAAGTTTAGGGACCAAACTTCTAATTTAACCTATTTTAGAGGATGTTTAGTCCGTCGTTTTTAATAAGTTTAGGTTCATTAAGCGAGTTGGAAAACTTGTGTAATTTGCGTTTGGATTATACTAAAAGAATATGTTTTAGAAACTTAGGATAGTGTGTGACATGTATTTGATTTGTAAATTTATGATTTTTGAAAGTTAATATATTGAATAAAAGGCGAGTTCTTCGTCCTTAGTTTATAAGTTTGTTAGTCCTTCGAGCTACATAAACCCGACTCATGACCTAAACACACCCTAAATATATCATGAAGCCTGTAAGACTAACCAACTATGGTATGAGATAAGTAAACCCGCCTAACCAACATAGACTTGACTTCTTAACACCATGTTATAAAAATCGAACTCATGAGCAACCAAGCACTCCTTTAAATTTTTTGCATCATTTTCTTTCGTATTTCCCTGGCTCAATTCATTTTGAGGGTCACTTATTCTCAAAATCTATTTCAATTAGAGTTTAATGATAACTTTCTATTGTCAAATTTATTTCAAACTGATGGTTAATTCACGAAATACGGAATTTTCATTAGGTTATCGTTGGACGGTCAACGAAAAAGGAAACGATCGGTTGAAGGTGCAACCAATGACACAACAGGCAGTCAAGTAGATTTGGAAGGAGATGCAATTTTAGCAACTGATGAACTCTCTCATCATTTTGGTCTGTAACAGACTCGGGTTCCTGCTCGGGCTATGTTTTCTGCATTCTCGTCCAGGACCATAGAAAATCAATAGAGGTAGAGCCTAACTACATTGAGTTGTCTACAGTCAGTTTATAGTGATCTTATTGACTGTTATATTCAATGAAATTTGACACAGTTATAGTAATCAATTTGAGCAGTGATTTTTTCTTTTTGGTTCTCTTGGCTTGTACATGAACAATTTTTGGTATATGAAAATGAGAAATGAAGGCTATTGAATTGAACACAGGGCAGAAGTTTGAACTAATTTAGTTTCTGCTGCATTTTTTAGTACTATCGACGCTGAAAAGGGATTTAAAGTTTATAGGTGTAATTGCTAACAAATCAGACTAAATAGATATAATGCTCGAAGTTGAAGGACTGAATTTGTGAATTAGTTGCATTGATATTTGTCTTTTGTTTTTAATTTAATTTAATTTATATTTTTGTTAAAAGTTTTAGTGAAGAGAGTTATTTCTTGATTAAGCAAACAACTTCCAATGTAAAGTATTTGAAGAAATGTGACCAAATTATCAAAAATAATTGAAGGAAAAAAGATTGAAGGGCAATATGAGTTTTTCTTTCATATAATTGTAATTATGGCTAGAGCTATAAAGTTAGTATTCGAGAATTTAAGGATCTGTTTGACAATGCTCTTGTTTCTTTTTTTGTTCTTTTGCATTTTTTATTTATGAAAAAAATCATGTTTGATATTTTTTTCTTTCTTTCTTTTAGAAATATTTTTTTTGGTAATTGTTTCTTATTTTTTAAAATATTAAATTTAAAAAACAAAAAATTTACATGAAATTATTTTTTGAAAATAAAACATTAAAAGAATTTATGTTATATTTATTCTTAAAAATATTTATTATGCTTTTTATAAGTAAATAATGATAAAATAATAATAATTATTACTTGTGTTTGAAAAGTTGGGAGCCAGAACAAAAAACTAAACATTAGTTTGTCATTTCTAAAATTTGTAGACATGTTTGGGAATGTTTTTTTTTCTTTAAATGAGAAATGAGAAAAAGATTTACAAAATGACATGTTTGGTAACGGTCACTATTTCTTGTTATCATTTTTTAATAAATAAAAAATACTGCATTTGGTAACTATTTCCTATTTATTGTTATTTTTCTTATGGAAAAAGAACTACAATTTTAAATTAAAGATAATGTGTTCGGAGGGTTGTTTTAGAAACTTATATACACAAATGTCTAAAATTTTCTAATTTTACACTTTTAGATTTATGCATGTAGGATTTTATTTTAATTCCGAATTTACCCTTATTTATTACATTTACATTTATTAGAGTTATTTGTTTTTTTTTTTAAATATAAAAGATATAATTCCATAAATTATTATCATAATTCTTAAATTATTGTGGCCCCATATTCAAAATCACAAAAAACATCTAACATATCTTTTGAAGTCTCAATAAACATATATCCATATATTCAAAATCACAGTATATATCCGCATATATACAAGTTGAGTTATAAGATATATCATAATCAAACTCATTATAATATATACCCTCATATATACAGTAGTTCACACGAAATCATAAATAAAAAACAATCGTTGGAATGTAAACCTTTCGATTGGGGTAAACAAAGACGAATTGCCCTGGCACGATGGAGAAAAATGGAGGCGGGCAGAGATGAAGGCAAGCAGACGTCGACCGGAGACGAAAGCAGGCAAAAACGATCGGAGAAGAAGGAAGGACAAAAATCTCCTTTCGAACGGGATAAACGGAGACAGACGACGGAGAAAAACGGAGTCAGCCAGAGAGGAAGGCAGACAGAGACGGACGGTCGGAGAAGAAGAATGGACGATCAAAGGAAAAAAAACGGACGGTCGAAGGAAGAAGAAAGAGATTTCGAAAATGGATGGTTTTGGGGATTTTTGAGGTTTTGAGATTTTTTTATTATGGAAAGTATAATTAAGCAGATTTGAAGGTAACATCCAAATTTACTATTTCTAGTGGATCCTTAAAAGGATATTAGTAATTTGTATGATGAGTATCATCCTAATTAGTTTTGTTTCACGACAAAAGTATAAATTTTATACATTTCAATCATTTTATGTAATTATGATTCTTATTATCAATGCACTAATAGCTTTAAATTAAAAAGTAAATTTTTATATAAAAATAAAATATTTAATTAAATATTCAAAATTTTTATGTATATTTATTTCTTAATATTTATTATGCATTTTATAATATATTATGAATATTATTTATGTTTTGGAAAAAAATGGAAACAAGAAGTAGTTGGTTTTGTTCTAAAATTTTTTAGATAATTTTGGAAACATTTCTTGATATATGAGAAAATTAATCATTGATGCACTATAAATGAGAAATAAGAAACAAAAAGAGGGACGGTATCAAATGACTCTTAAATAGTAAATAAGTAAATATTGATATAATATAGTCTCTTATGCACCATTATTTTTTTATTTTAGAGAAAGGTCTGACTATTATAAGTGAAAAAAAAATCAGATTCTACGCCAAGTAAATATTGATATAACAAGCTTTGTTGTATCAATCTGAACATATGTCAATTGATTGATGCACTCGTTTTCGAAAAAAAAAGTCTCTTGTACCACGTTGAATATATATATATATAAAAGTAAAATCATTATTAAACATATTCTGATTGTTTTTTTTCCTCTAATAACAAACAAATCAAAAAAAGAAATGATAATCAAACGGGATAAATGATTTTTGAGATCCACAAAGCATTCTCAAATAAAGTAAGATTAATAAAATAAAAGCAATTAAGAATGAGATAAAACCAATGGTCACAATTGTTGGTTTAAGTACAAGTTTTAAAAAATAAAACCATATGTTATATTTGTATCCACTTTTTGGTATCAAATGGAGCCTTTGAGCCATATGTTTTTACTTTTAAGACTTTATAAAATTATTACTTTATTACTAACAATAATCTTAATTGGACAATGAAAGGGAAAACTATACTCCATAATATAATGTCTGATTCAGCTCTATAAAGCTAAGCTTCTTTAATTTGCCATTGGGGAAGAGTGTTGGCTTTGTACTTAAATATATAAATATGGCTCAAAAGGTTGTCTACTAAAAATATTATCATAAATATCAAAACAATATCTTCGTAAAATAGATAATTTATGCCAAAATGAGCATAGCTCAATGATAATTGACATATATCTTCAACTAAGAGTCTGTGAGTTCGATCTCCTACCTCCACATGTTGTACTAAAAAAATAATAAAATAAAATGGATAATTTCTAACAACGTATAGTGTGAAGTTTTAATAAAATGTAGTTGACTAGTATATAAGTGAGAGATAATATTTGCGTTGGTATGAAGTCTTTTGAGTGAAACAAAAAGCAAAGTTATGAGAACTTATGCTGGACAAATATCATACCATTCTGGAAATTTGACAGAGTCCATCCCTAAATATAGAGGAATACAAAACGTGTGTTACTCATCATATATATTATATATAAAAATTTCGAGAGACCCACACGTCTACACATAAAATCGACATTATTTAGTCAACTCACATTGTTTATAAATAACCAACTAGCATTAAAGTCCCAATTATTGGGGTGACATGATATTAGTGATTTCCTATAATACCAACTAGGAGACAAGTTAACTCTATTAATTAAGACGAATATTTTTCTCATCATATATATATTATATACTATAATTCCTTTATATATACGTACAAACCATACAAAATAATATTAAAAGAACTTTTTTTTTTCCATTGAGTTGGTTCAATGAAATTTAAATGTTGGGAGGATAAAAGATATATATAAACAAATGGACAAATCAATAAAGAAAAATAATAATAATGAAATTTATGCCCTCTATGGTTTCTCCGCTATAACCGACCAAACTTTTAATTATTAGCTAAAATTAATAGTTTTTTTTATTATTTTTTAATATTTTAGATCGAGGTGAAGATTCGAACTCTCAATACATGTGTCTTGAGGGTGTGAGTTTGATCCCCACCCCATATATGTGGTACTTAAAAAAAATAGTAATAAAAAGCAAATTTCCATTTTTATTTGTGAATAGGAAATTATTAATTAAATCTCATACTAATTCAAAATGTCTAACAATTAAAAGTAAAAAAGACAGCATCCAAAAAACTAATAAAAATATGAAGATATTTTAAGGGTTTTTTGCTTCACAAAATATTTTCATTCAAAGCAACTTTTATTGATGTCTTCTTGGCTTTTAATTTCCCTTCTTCTTCCATTGAAATGCAAATCAAATATTCAGTCTCATACTATTTAATATGCACTCTAAAATCCAGAATCTTTCATTAGGGTATAACCTTGCCATTTCAAAATTTACGAGCTCTCCAAGAACGCTCCTTCTCGGCTGGCGACTTTGGTAAAAGTTCTTCGCCATGCAGAAGTCATGTAACGTAACTTTGATCCATTCCATTGATAATCAAGTGAATCCTGATCTCCTGACCATCGTGCCTTTGAAAATTTCTACATTTTAAACATGAACAACAAATTACAGTCGATGGCGAAATCCAAATTCAATAAATTGTTTTACTCCTAACATGTATTCTTATGATATTCCGTTCTTCTTCATCTATGATTTGTCCATTGCAAATAGGAGCAAAACCTATTGAAAACAACATTTTAAGACATTATTCAACTAGCCAAGAAATTAAATTAAACCACAAATCTAAACTAATATGGCTATCTAAAAATTAACAATATCATTAGGAATTTGTTACTAACAATTTATATACCATGCTCTTATCTCTCCCAAAATTAATATTGATAATGCACTTGTTGGGTCTTGTGTTAATTCTAGGGTCGAAAGATCAATAATCTATAAAGTACTAAATTAGAATTCAGGACATTGGTCATAAATTTTAAAAAATTGTCTAATAGATCGGGATAACCTTGACACAAAATTGAAAATTCAAGAACTTACCAAACATTTAAAGTCAAAACTTATTGGACACTTTTTTATATCGAAAAAAAAAAGTTCAAGCACTAACTTGTAATTTATTTATCAGTGTGACAATAATCATTAATAGATGCAGCCAACCATAGAGATTATATTAATTATCTATATTTACTCAAAAAAAAAAAAACCATCTAGATATCACCTTAAAAACATTAATTCGCCAACACGAGCGTAACTTAACGGTAATTGACATATTATCTCTTACAAAGAGGTCATGAGTTCGAATATCTTTTTTCTTTGGGTTTGCTTAAATTAAATGGGCATAAATCTTGGTTGGAATTCATGCAATCTTAGCCCAAGTTCGTTGGCTATAAAAAAATAAATAAATAAATTCATTTTAAGAAAACTTAATCTTGCTTTTACAATCATACATTAGATGCTCTCGTTTCTGGATGAAAACTTAATCTGGATTCTTGATGCTAATTTTTGAAAAAAAAAAAAGTAGAGAGGAGTGATTTATATTTTTGTCCTCGAGATCAGAATTTTTTGGTTTATTGATGAAAACTCGGGCGAATTTTACCCGAGAGATAAAACAGTAACAAAAGATAGAGACTAAAACTCAGGCGGTAGTAAAAAATTAAGGCTCGAGCAAGGTTGAAAGATCTCGCCCAAGTTATGAAATTCGCTAGAAAATATTTGTTCACGGGGGAGTTTCCTGAGCCATAGGGGAGGTTAAAATTTACAATATATATATATTATTTGTTAAAAATGTTCATCTTGTCCTGTTGGTTACATTTCCCGTGCGGTAAGGTTCAATTCGACCATGTACATTTTTTATGTTTTACTATCTAATTTTCGCAAAAGAAGAAAAATAGTATAAATTGCATTCCACAAGATTCGAAGCCGTGCACACGAGAGAAGGAGACAAAATTGAATGAAACTACCAAACCAAAGTATGAATTACAAAAGAAAATAACAATTAAAGTTCTCTCTCCTCTCCAAAAATTGAGTTTCTTCGAAGGAGAGCGAAAAAAATAGGGAGGGAGGTGGCTAGTGGCCGACTCCCCTCCTCTCCTTCTTTTCTCCGTGAAAGGTGTGCATTTTTTCTTAGTGGCTCAGTTTTTTTAAGAGGGTGTTCATCTCTACTTTGTTACAGTTTTTCCATGGTATTTTAAAAGTAGTAAGTAGCATGGATCGAGATATTATAGAGATCTCTCTTGCTGTTGTAGAGGCGACTTTCGAAGAGGATCCTTCTTTCCCGTTAGTTTCTATGATGGCGGGCGGTGGTCGGGTGTTGGGGATCTCCCCGTTGGATGCTGATAAAGTTGTTACGATTGACAAAATCAAAGCCAACAATAATGTATGGTCCATGGTTTCATCATCCAGGCGTCTTGAAGAGTTATCAGGTACCAAATTGGATAGGGCTCCCGCATGCAATCTCTTGGGACGACTCTTCATTTTCGTTGCATTATGGTTCAGAGAACTTCCATGGTTCAGAGGCAAAGATGACGGAGCAGAAGGTGGGCGACGACGAAGGTGCGGCGGCGGTTGTTTATGCAGGAGTTTGCACAACGGTTCTTCACGAACCACGCTCGAACCCGGTCTCCGATCTCGACTTGAACACTTAGAGTGGACCTGCACAAGAGGGTAAACACTCTGACGCTCAAGTCAGTATAGGTCGAACTCCATATTTAGTTCGAGGTGAGATTCGATACCTGAGCGTGAAATGAGACCCTCTATTTATAGGTGGTGGATCCGACAGTACTCACGACCGGCGGTTATAAGTCTTTTCTCATGTCGGACCTGTCAGATTCAGAGCATATCGAACCCCAACCAGGTTGAACCTTGGCGTCTTTACTTAGCCTTTTTCAATGGGCGAACCCGGTCACCTCGGCGAGCCCGAGGTGGACCTGGGTAATTCCTTTTATTTAATTCTTAGAACACCAATAAGTGTCCTCCACGTGTCCTAGGTATTTTTACCCCCAAACATTGGCCCCCTCTCTGTCAGGTTCGATATCAACCTGACAGAGAAGTTCATCCGATTCCATTCTGGACACGTGGCGACTTTTCATTTGTAGAGGGAATATGACCGTTGCGGAAGATGTTTCGATCTGCCAGGTTGTCGGAGCACTCAAGTATTCCGTCGTTACGGATCTCGAGATGATCCCAGCCACTCGTTGATTACACGTGTACGGTGTAGAGGTTTTTCCGACTAACTATAAATAGTTCTGAGACTTCAGGTCAAATCTTACGTTCCCTGAATTCTTGGAGTTCGATCTGAAACCAGCTCGAACCTTCTGTAGTTCAGTCATTCTCGTTTTACTCTTCTCTTTCAAATATGGTAGTTTTCTTGTCTTCCCCTTCCAGTAGTGATAGCCTAGGTAGCGCAGGTCCGACTATAAGTAGTTCGCCCCCCAAACCGAGTGATTCTGGTGAGGTCCTAGCTCTTAGGTTAGAGTCCGAGCTGGAAGAAATAGAAAACTTTAGGTTTTCGGATGATGGAGAGGATAGTGACACCTCCACCTCGGGCCAGAGTTTGGAGTACCCTTCGAAAATGCCCGAGCACTATCTCGGACCCCTCCGTAGGGGGTTTAAAATTCCGAATGATATTCTTCTTAGAATTCCAGAGGAAGGGGAAAGAGCTAACAATCCTCCAAAGAGATGGGTCACTCTTTATTTAAAGATGTTTGAGTACGGCATCAGACTTCCCCTTCATCCTTTTGCTCAAGAGTTCTTAAATCGAACTGGAGTGGCTCCTGTTCAAGTGGCCCCCAATGGGTGGGGTGTCATTTTTGCCTTGGCCATTCTTTTTTGGTTGCGAGCTCGGGACGAGGATGAGGCCGAGCTACTAAGTGTTGACCAACTTCTTGGGTGCTTTGAGGCCAAGAGGATAGCTAAAAAACCAGGTCGGTACTCTATGTGCACGAGGAAAGGCGCGGGTGGTATAGTCAAGGGGCCGACCTCCATCAAAGGATCGGTAGGGAAGTGGTTCTTTGCCTCAGGTGAGTGGCTGGCAAAGGACGAATCAGATCGTCCCTTCTATGACGTGCCTATTAGGTTTGGGAACCTAGGTATGAGGCCGTTATGTTTACATCTTTAAATCTTTCTGTTCTTCCTTCTTCATGTCTAACTTGAATCTTTTATATCCCGTGCAGTGTCGATCAAACCGATTCCCGAGCTCACACAAGCCTCTTTCGACACCCTCAAGTTTTACAAAGATCATTTCCCAAGGGGTCGGAAGATCGGAACTTTGGTGACCGACAAGCTGCTTCTGGAATCTGGGCTGTTAGACTACAACCCCTTGGTGCGCCCGGTTGAAGCTTCAAGGCCAAATTCCGGACTAGGTAGGTCGAGCTCGACCTTGTCTCAATTTTGTACTTTGGCATTTCTGACTTCTTGTCTTGCTTTCTTGGCAGCGATGGTGTGTGGATTCACAAGCAGCGTGAAGCGCAAATCCAAGGGCCGTGATCACGCTCTCAAGGTTGTTCAGAGCACAAAGCCAAAAACGCCTGCGGTGGCTCAGCCTGTGGTTCAAGACAAGGCTAAGCCATCTTCAGGAGTTCCAACTCCGGTGATCGAGTTGGACTCTACTAAGGAGCANTTTATTTAAAGATGTTTGAGTACGGCCTCAGACTTCCCCTTCATCCTTTTGCCCAGGAGTTCTTAAACCGAACTGGACTGGCTCCTGCTCAAGTGACCCCCAATGGGTGGGGTGTCATTTTTGCCTTGGCCATTTTTTTTGGTTGCGAGCTCGGGACGAGGATGAGGTCGATCTACTAAGCGTTGACCAACTTCTTGGGTGCTTTGAGGCTAAGAGGATAGCTAAAAAACCAGGATGGTATTATATGTGCGCGAGGAAAGGCGCGGGTGGTATAGTCAAGGGGCCGACCTCCATCAAAGGATGGGTAGGGAAGTGGTTCTTTGCCTCAGGTGAATGACTGGCAAAGGACGAATCAGGTCGTCCCTTCTATGACGTGCCTGTTAGGTTTGGGAACCTAGGTATGAGGCCGTTATGTTTACATCTTTAAATCTTTCCGTTCTTTTTTTTTTATGTCTAACTTGAATATTTTCTGTCTTGTGCAGTGTCGATCAAACCAATTCCCGAGCTCACACAAATCTCTTTCGACACCCTCAAGTTTTACAAAGACCATTTCCCAAGGGGTCGGAAGATCGGAACTTTGGTGACCGACAAGCTGCTTCTGGAATCTGGGTTGTTAGACTACAACCCCTTGGTGCGCCCGGTTAAATCTTCAAGACCAAATTCCAAACTTGGTAGGTTGAGCTCGACCTCATCTCAATTTTGTATTTTGGCATTTCTAACTTCTTGTCTCGCTTGTTTTGCAGCAATGGTGTGTGGATTCACGAGCAGTGTGAAGCGCAAATCCAAGGGTCGTGCTCACGCCCTCAAGGTGTTCAAAGCACGGAGCCAACGACGCCCGCTGTGGCTCAACCCGTGGTTCAAGACAAGGCTGGGCCATCTTCAGAAGTTCCAACTTCGGTGGTCGAGTTGGACTCTACTGGGGAGCACTCCAGGGGGAAGCGCTCAAGGGATGAGTCCGAGGCGATGGACATGTCACCTCTTCGTGAAGTGAGGGAAGAGTCTCCCTTGAAGAGGAGGAAGAAGAAGAAGAAGACCACCTCCTCCTTAGAGGCTGGACCTCGTGGCCCCCTGCCCTTAAGCCATGCCGACTTGGTGGACGACCTTGAAGCTCGGATGGGGGGGGACATCCGACGTGAAGATGCGGTTCAGAATGGAACTGTCAAGCTCCGGGGTGAAGGACTAGGTGTCACGCATTTCGGCTGCATGCTTGGATCGTTGTCTCAGAAGAGCATCAAGTTTGTGAGCGATCCAGGGTCCGTGCTGCAACGGACAATTGACCACGCTATCGAGGTAAGATCTACTCCTAAACTTTGCTTTATTTTCCTAACTTGTGACTTGGTCTGACCTGTGTTTGCCTTTTGTGCTCTACAGGCGTTCACTGCCTCCATCCATTCAGCAATCATGATCAAGGCCGAGCTGGATGGAAGGGAGGCCTTGGCAGCGAAAGAGAGGGAGAATTCTTCTGCTGCCTTGGAGGCTGCCACTACGCTCAAAGGCGAGCTGCTGAAGGCTCGGAGCGAGGTGGACATTTTGAGGGCCGAGGTTGAAGCCAAGGCCGAGCTGCTGAAGAGGGAGGATGAGAGGCATAAAGCCCACCTCTGAGCTGCCCACGCCATCACTAAAGGGCTGGAGAAGGAAAAGTTCCAACTGCTTAAGGAGAAGGACGACATGCTCTAGGCCTTCGAAGGGAAGGACGCTACAATTGGGCGTCTTACTGGTGAGCTCAAGGCGGAGATGGAACGCCTCGCCAACGGAGCTCTTCTTGAAGCAGCCTTCAGGCATCACCCAGATTTTGATGGGTTTGCCAAGGACTTCAGCGATGCAGGCTTTAAGTTTCTGATGAAAGACATTGCTGCTGACATGCCCCACCTCCAGGTCGACCTCGGCGATCTGAAGAAGAGGTATGCTGAGAAATGGGCTTCTGGGCCCAACGGCACTCCAGGTCCTGCATCCCTGGTGGACAAGTACATTAGAGATCTGGACTCCGACTACTCCGACCTGGACGAAGACGATGCCCCTAGTCAGGAGCCTAACGAGGTCGGCACTACCCAAGAGAAAGCTCCTTCACGGCAGGACGGATCTCAAGAGGTCAACCTTCTGGGTTCTCAGGGCGAGCTATCTTCTCACCTTGGGAGCAGCTCAGATTCCTTGTAGATTTTTTTGTTGTTTTTTTTATTATTTCTTTTGTAAGTCTTTCGGCAGAGCTGCAAGGTATACAAGCCTTGGCTCTGTCCTTTAATCAATGAAATCTTAATTTCTCCACTTCTGTACATCGAGCTCTGACTGTTCTTTCATTGCTTTTTCCTTTGGCTTGTGAACTTGCTTTTGTAAATTTGAATTCCTATATGAATAATTTCATCTCGCACCTATAACTCATAAGCTTAAAGGATTGAGTTTGGGAGGAACTCTTTCCACATCGCCCCTTTTACTTACGTTTAATGTTTGAATTTGAGAGTTTCCTTCACTGGTTTTTAATATTTCTCCTCGAACTCGGAAGCCCAAAAGATAATGTTAAGTAATTTGAACTTCCAACATCGCACCTTTAACTTTAAACGTTCAAAGGGTTGAATTTTGAGTCCATAATTAATATTCACGTCGCACCTCAAACCCATGGGTTTAGACGATTGAATTTCTTGAACCTTCAACATCGCACCTTTAACTTAAGCATTCAAAGGATTGAGTTTTGGTTCGTGATTGATTTTGACATCGCACCTCGAACCCGTGGGTTTTGAGGATTGAATTTGATCAATTTTTGCCTTTTAAGTCTTATGGAAGTCCGTGGCCCCCATTTAATTTCTAATCGAACTCGGAGTCATGAAATTAAATAACTCCATTTATTAAAAGTTCCACCCCTTGAAAATTTTTACAAGTCCATTTTAGGACCATTTTGACATTTCAAGGGTAATAGCGCTTCAAGTGCTCCGCATTCCATGGATGCGCAAGCACTCTTCCTTCCAGATCGGCCAGCATATACGTTCCAGGTCGGACTATGCCTTTAACCTCGAACGGTCCCTCCCAACTCGGGTCAAGGGTGCCCACATGACTCTGAATCTTCCTTAAGGCTAAATGTCCAATTTGGAAGCTTCGAGGTCGAACTCGGGCATTGTAATGTTTGGTCATTCTGTTCTGATACTCTGCTAAGCGCAGCTGAGCCATTTCCCTTTTTTCTTCCAATAAGTTAAGGTTAAGGAGTAACTCTTCCTCGTTCCTTGTTGGCTCGTACTGCTTTACCCTGTCTGTTGGTATGGCGATCTCTACTGGAACAACAGCTTCGGAGCCAAAGGCTAGCGAGAACAGAGTTTCGCCAGTTGACTCTCTCGAGGTGGTTCGATATGACCATAACACTTCGGGTAGCTCCTCGGCCCATCTTTCCTTTCTGGAGTCCAACCTCAGCTTAAGTCCTTGTTTTATAATTTTGTTTATTGCTTCGACTTGCCCGTTGGCGCTCGGATGAGCAGGGGACGAACTGAGATGACTTATTCCCAGGTTACTGCAAAAGTCCTTGAACTTTGCATTGTCGAAGTGCCTTCTGTTATCAGTCACGATAGCATTTGGTATACCAAAACGACATACAATGTTTGCCCATATGAAAGATGTGACTCTGGACTCCGTGATGTGGGATAGTGCCTCGGCCTCGGCCTACTTGGTGAAGTAGTCCACAGCGACAACGACGAACTTGGTTTGCCCTTTGCCCAGGGGAAAAGGACCTATGATATCTACTCCCCACTGCGCGAATGGCCACGGGTCCGAGATGGGGGTAAGCAGTTCGGGAGGTTGATGGATAATATTTGCGAAGCGCTGGCAGTTGTCGCAGGTTTTCACAAATTGCTTTGCATCCTGCTCGACAGTGGGCCAATAGTACCCTTGTCGAACCACCTTGACCGACAACGACCTGGCGCAAGAGTGGTTTCCACACACTCCCTCGTGGATTTCCCTAAGGATGTAAAGACCTTCTACGGGAGTTACACAGTTAAGCAGAGGCAGGGAGAAGCCACGTCGGTACAACGCTCCATCCCGGAGTATGAACCGAGCTGCTTTCCGCGCCATCTTCTTTTGCTCATTTGAATCTTGAGGCGAAATTCCTTTGATGAACATGACGATTGGATCCATCCATGAAGGCGATGGAGTGTCAATCTCCATCACTTCCGGATCCAGGATTGAAGGATTGTCCAAGATCTCCACTGGGACTGACCTGGCCAGGTCGGTCTCATATGCTGATGCCAATTTCGCCAAGGCATCAGCATTGGAATTTTCTGACCTTGGAACTTGACTCACCTCGTAAGTCTCGAATTGGGTGAGGTGCGATCTGACTTTGCTTAGGTATTTTTCCATTCGGAAGTATTTCGTTTGGTACTCCCCCTTAATCTGATTTACAACCAACTGGGAGTCACTAAAGACTTTGATTTGGATGGCCCCCAGTCCTTTGGCAAGGCGTAGGCCTACCAGAAGTGCTTCGTACTCAGCCTCATTATTTGAAGTCTGAAAGTTGAACCGTAGAGCATACTCAAATCGCTCGCCGCCTGGTGCGAGTAAGAGGATTCCTGCCCCGCACCCTTTCTCATTGGAGGATCCATCAACGTAGATTGTCCATAGAGGGTCAGACTTGGCCAACTGAGGTGGTGGGGTGAGCTCCGCGATAAAATCGGCCACTGCTTGCCCTTTCAATGCAGTTCTTGGCTCGAACTGGATTTCGTACTCGCTTAGCTCCATTGCCCACTTCATCAGGCGCACTGATGTTTCTGACTTATGGAAAATGTTCTTTAGGGGCAAGTTGGTAAGTACTACGACGGCGTGCACTTGGAAGTACGGCCTAAGTCTCCGGGCCGAGGTGACTAAGGCGAGGGCCAGCTTTTCCATTTGGGGATATCTGGTCTCGGCCTCAGTCATGGCCTTACTGGTGTAATAAACGGGACTTTGGCGCACTCCCTCCTGCTTGATCAGGACAGAGCTGACAGCGCTGTCAGACACTGCGAGGTATAAGTGGAGCTTCTGTCCTAGCAATGGCTTTGCGAGTAGAGGTGCCGAGCAGAGATAGTTTTTCAACTGCTCCTGTGCTTGCTGGCACTCTACCGTCTATTCGAACGGTCCCTTTTTTCTCAGAACTTTGAAGAAAGGAAGGCACTTATCTGTTGACCTCGACACAAACCTATTCAGGGCTGCAATCCTACCATCGAGGCACTGAAGCTGCTTCAGAGTCTTGGGTGCCTCCATCTCGAGCACGCCCTTTATCTTCTCTGGGTTAGCTTTAATCCCACGGTTGTTTACCATAAAACCAAGGAACTTCCCTGAGGAGACTCCAAAGGCACACTTGGTCGGATTGAGCTTCATTTGGTACTTGCGCAGTACTCCAAAGGCTTCGGTCAGATCGGAAAGATGCGACTTTGACTGCTTGCTCTTGACAAGCATGTCGTCCACATATACTTCCATATTCCGACCGATCTGCTTGGCGAACATTTTGTTCACCATCTTTTGGTAGGTCGCACCCGCATTCTTTAGGCCAAAAGGCATCACCTTGTAGTAGTACAGACCTTGATCTGTTATGAACACGGTATGATCTTGGTCTGGCAAGTGCATTTTAATTTGGTTGTATCCGGAGTAGGCATCCATGAAGGTGAGTAGCTCGTGCCCGGTCGTTGCATCCACGAGCTGGTCAATCCTCGGCAGGGGGAAGCAATCTTTTGGGCATGCCTTGTTTAAATTCGTGAAGTCCACGCACATTCTCCACTTCCCGTT